>JAQGBT010004409.1:0-16628 GCA_034698585.1 Disparrhopalites patrizii
TCTCTCTCTCTCTTTCCAGCTGCACCGCACTCGCTCTCCCCCGTCTCTGTCCCTCCTCCCTAAATCCCCGCCTCCCCTGTCCTCTTAAGCGGATGATCATCGTGAAAGGATAATAATTTCCCAAGGCTTGTTCACTAGATCGGAAGAGAGAAATGCGAGAGAGAGAGGAGAGAGCCAAAAAAAGTTGACCAAATTCAATTTCACTTTTATTCAACAACTGGACATCCAAGAATTGAGGACAAGAAAAAAAAACCATTAAGATGTGTACATAAGGTATATAGAATAAAAAGAAGGGCTTTTGCCCTTCATCCTATTTTTTTCCACCTTTAACAACTAAGCTCTCCCACAATATTTGGAATGATGTCATATTTCTTGAGCCCCCCACAGATGACGATCGAGCTCCTGGTGTACTAATAAGAGAAATGTGGACGGTTGAAAGGTATTATATTTCCCTTTTACACATGGTGAAGAAGGGGAAAAAATTTGTACTCTCTTCCCATTTACTTTACTGACCACACAACTCATGTTAGAAGTAAGACTAATTTTTTTCCTGTTCAAAGGGAGTACCTATATGACTAATACAAAGATTTCCAACATAGGATGACACTACTGCGTACGTAATTTTTTTCTCTCTCTCCTACTCAGTTATTCCACGGAGACTGTCATTTATGGAAATGCCAGCTAATTTTCTCATGGGTCAGTGAATACCACAACGACGAGTTATGAAAGGCTCTGAATATTTTTCCTCACTCAGCCTCTTTATCCTCCACATCATTGTCTGGGTGGAGAAGGCCGTTTTTCCAAGGTACTTACATATGTATATTTTGCAAAAAAAAAAAACAAAATTGGAAGAATCTCAATGAGGTATATATTTTGTCGTAATCCTGCTCACTCAACTATGACCATGCTTCTCTCTCGTCTCTGTCGGTGATTGGGGAAGACAGGAAAATTTGGTGAGGGGAAAGGAATAAAATAAATATATCTACGTATCATCATGAGAGCTTTAGTGCCAGTAAATTATCATCATTTTTGGGGATGTTGTCGAACAGAACTTTTTTCATACGTGGGTAAACATACGTGAATGAGCATGGAGGCATCCGTCTGGAGATTGTAGGGATATTATTGCAAATGTATATGAAAAACTGGGCAACAATTGAGTGAGTGAAGCAAGATGACAAAGCGATGGGAAAACATTTGTTTACTATTTATATACTTACTTGGCTGTGAACAGGACGGGAAGAAACGTAGATTAATCATACTTTGAATCTCTCTCTCTCTGTCTCTCTCTCTCTGCTCTCCTTTTCTTTGTATCCCCCTTTTCTTCTTGCCTTTTTGTCTCTGGTCCTGGATCCGTTTGGCCATTTCGGTGTATTGAGATGCGGCTGTTCTTTGTATTCCATTTTCTGGTGTCTTTCTCGAGTCCATGAGCATTTTAGTATCTCTTCCCTTTTTCGTATAGTTTTTATCTCTTTTTTCATGCCTCCGTCTCTTTAGCATTTTCTTCCTTGTCCTCCGTCTGTTTCCATTGCTTGTTCTCCTTCTCTCTTTCTTCTATTATTTCTCTCGCCTTTTCTATCATTCAGTCACTATTTCGCTCTTACCTTTCCATTCTACTGTCTCTTTAATATCTTCGCACTTTCTTTATTCTCTCTTCTTCTCTGTCAATACCTTTTCTATTTTTCTCTCGATTCCCTTTCCTTTTTCTCTTCTTTTTCACCCCTTTCTCTTTCTTTTTTTGATCCTTTTTCTCTTTCCTCTTTTTTCTCTTCGCTTTACACCTTGTTTTTACCTTCCTTCTAATAATTTTCTCTTTTCTTCTTTTTTTCTCTCATCTTTTTCTTTCGGCTTTCCCCTTTTTTGTTTCCTTTTTCTCTTTTCTCCTTTTCCTTTCCTCTCATTTTTTTCTTCGTCTTTTCTCCTTTTTCTTCTTTTCCTCTCATTTTTTTCTCCTTTTTGTTTCTTCTTCTTTTCCTTTTCTTTCTTCTTTTTCTTTTTTCTTATTTTCCTTTTCTCTCATCTTTTTCTTATCCTTTCCTCCTTTTTGTTTCCCTTTTCTCTTTTCTTTTTCTTCGCCTTGTCTCCTTTTTCTTTTTTATTCCTTTCTTTTTCTTCGCCTGTTCTCCTTTTTGTTTCCATTTTCCCTTTCCTTCTTTCCTTTTTCTTTCCATTTTTGGTCTTTTCTCTTTTTCCTCTGTGTTTTCCCACTTTCTCAATGGCGTTTGTTTTTCCCTTTCTCTATTTTTTCTCTGTTTTCCCTTTTCTCATTTCTTGTTTTTGTCTCTCTTGTGTGCTTTGTTTTCTTTATCCTCTCCTTCATGTACTTTCTCCTTTTCCGTCCCTTTTTAACTTTCTTTCCTTGTTTCTGTTTCTCCTAAACTGTCTTTTTTGACAATTTCTCTCTCGTTCTCTGTAGGGGCATCTCCTTTCTTCTTCCGTTTCCCTCTTCGTCCCTCGCATTCTAATGTCTTTCCATCTCTCTTTGGCACATAATTTCTCTCCTCCCGTGGCTGTTATTGCTCCATATCTACCATAATTTCTCTCTATATTTCTTTATCTTCTTTTTCTTGTCCTTCCCCCTAAAACGCTCCCTTTTCTCTCCTTGAAGCCCAATTTTCATCTTCAATAACTCTTTCTTTCCCCCGCCGGCTTTTTCCATTTCTCCCAGCTCTCCCTTGTCTCTTATACGTCCTTTCTCTATTCCCCTCTGCCACTTTCATGTATGATACGTGTATTCCTTTTTTCTGTCGGTTTCTCCTTGAGTCCTCGTGAGTCCTCCAACTATTTTCACCCCCAACGACTCTCAATCTCCCTTTCTCTTTGAGATCGATTGGGAACAGTGACAGATGGCAATTACTGGTTTCGCATGGACCTTTATGTATCCTTTTTTTCTCCATCACTCCTTGTTTAGTTTACCTGCCGTGCTGCGAAATTGAAAATCTAATTTCATCTCTTCGTCTCATACATTGCAACTGACACTAAAAAGTTTTCGGGGGAGCCGTAGACTCGGGAGTTTTTTATTTTATTTTTGGAAATAGAAATCGTAGATGTATACAGTCATCGTTAGGCATTTAAAGGAGGAAAGTTGTTGGGGAAGATCAAAAAGATGAGGTATAGATGGGGAAAAACGTTGCAAAAAAAATATAAAAAATAAATAAAAGAGACCGCCGAGTGTGAGTAAACGATGTGAAGAAAAGTGTAGACTCACACAACTACCACGCACGTCGGCATCATCATCATCATTTTGAAGAATCAAACAATGTTGAAAGCTTTGTGCCTTTCCCCATTATCCCAGAGCAGATGCGTCATTAATCAATAAATGGCAGGAAAAGGTTCTTGATTGTCCATACAGGCTAGGATTCTCGGGGGGGAAAGCCCCAGAGAAAAAGGGGGAAATGAAAGAAAAAATATTGGCAAAAGTGTGATTGGAGTTCTAAAAAAACAGACAAAAACTCCCTGATTTACTTTTGACTGAGTACATTATATTGACACAAACGGTTGGTTCTTACCAGGAGAAAAAGAAGGGGAAAAAATGTGGGAAAAAAGGATGCGGGTGAAGTTGTAGCAATAATGTGTGTCGTAATCCTCCTGCTTTTAAAAAAGAGGGAAAGTATCAGGGAAAATGTCGGTCATGGTAAAAAGAAAACCAATGAGGACAGCTCTTAAGGCACCATCATATTTTTTTGTGGGAATTTTTTTTTTATTCTTGACGTAATCAGTTATTCAATAAAATTATATGATAGTTTTTGTATGTCGATATATGTATTATATATAATGTATATATATATTTATATGTATATAATATAATTTGTTTCAAATATTTTGTATAATCTTTACAAGAATGTGTATCAGTGTTTTTTTCTTTCATCTCCGTTACTCTTTTTTTTTTTAAATATATAATATATATCCAACTTCTTCATTAACACTACTTCTAAATATATATGTATAACCTTTTCCGTTTTTTAACAAAAAGAACAGATATTTAATTACGTTATTTTTTTTGTCCTTTTCTCTCTCGTCATCAACATCATGAAGAGAACAAAAGAAAAATTCAGTGAATTATTCCTTCACATGTCCACTAAAACTGTTCTTTTGAAAATAGAAATCATAATAAGTAGTAGATGGATATAGCAGAACATGTAAAGTTCTACAAACACATGTAAACATGAACATAATATGTACTTGATTGAAACATCGTATGACAATCGAAAAAAACATCGTCATTATTAATAATAATTAAACCAGCGTTACGTAATAATTTCGCAATTACTAAACGATACATATACATATACAAATTAAATATCATCTTTTTTTTCTACAAAGGCAAAAAATTCTTACTCCATAATATATGGGAGCATTTTTTTCCTTCATAATCATATTCACTAACTACATAAGAGTAATAATTAAGAGCTAAACCATGTAAAGGTATAATAGTATTCTTATTCCTTCATTGTTATCATCAATAAAGATAAAGCACCTATATTAATTCATTAATTTGTTTTTTTAAGTATGCTTTTATATAACTATTGTTTTTTTAAAAAAACTTTAACAATATGTATACAATCTTGCATCTTTTAAAATATATAATGTATATATATATATATGTATATATCTATGTATAATAATAAACCTTTTCTCTCTTTCACTCAGTTTTTTTCGATTTTTTATACATGAAAAGAAAACAAAACGTGAAACAAGTTTTTTACGTATAATAATTATATTAATTAATAATAGTAAATATTAAAGTTATTACAATATATTTTTGGATTGCACACAGTCTTAAGGCATCCATCACTTTTAGTACGCTTGCGTTAAACCTGTTTTGTTGTTCATTCAGTAAATATTTCTACAGTCTAATTTTTTGTTTTATACCATCAAGAAAATTCATTTTTCATACGAAATATATTTATATATGTATATATATATTTATATTTAAACTGTAAGTCCATCAGTGAGAGGAGAAACAAGTCAATCTCAAAGCAAAAACTCCATTCCGGTAACCCACAAAAATTTTCCTTTCCCCTTGTTTCATTTTTGTACATATGAAATAATAAAAAAATGAATTTTCTCTTTTTTCAATATATAAAGTGTTAGACAACTTCGATTGCTGAACAACTAATTGTTACAAATTACAGTTGCATCAACCAAGGAGGGAAGAGTTTCAGAGTTTTCAGTAAGTGTCCCATGACATATTTTGTCTGGCAAGGGGAAGAACTTGTAATAGTTAAAGTTTTAGTCTCAAGAAGGGGTGAAATTCTTTTAGAATTTGAGAGCACTTAAGTGTTTGTGTCCATGTGACTGACTGCATACAGATGTATGTGTTTTAGAGTTACAAGAAAGTTCCTCCGGGTCCTAGTTGTATGGTGGTGTCCTATATAATTCTTCTATTACGTGCGCACTAGCAGTAGCAGGTAGTTGCAGTAGTTGTTGCATAAATTAATTTTTCTGGTATAGTTTTCCATTTTTTTCTTGAAAATACATGTTTCTCTGATATATATGTATTTACCCTACGTGAATCAATAATAAAATATTGTAGTAACAAATATACATACAACAGAATTGAAAATATTATATTCTTTGTTTTTCCATCTAAATATATAATGTATATATTTAATATTTACTCGCGTAATTTATTCTAGATTACGTAGACCTACTCAAGGTATACACAGGTGTAGTGTGTAAAGTACATTGTAGTTTTATATAAATGTAGAAGCAGAAACAGAAACACGGTAGTAAAAATATATTAGTAGTAACATTAGCCGGGAAAGCAACAAACAGCCTGCCTTCACACGTGACAAGATGTACCATCATTGTAAACAGTCACAACAATTAATTAACCTGCACATAACAACATGAACAATAAGAACAGTAACCACAGAATGAAAAAGACAAATTCTTCCAGTTGGTTACATTTTTGTCTATAAATTAGTACACGCATACGATATACTGCTTACACATGTTACATTTATAATCATGTATATGTATAAATACATAAATTCGTTATAAATATTTAAGGTAGTATAAGTATATGAGAAAAATAATAGGCGAAGTGTTCACACAATTAATTTTTTTCAAATTCAACAGACAACAACTCAAAAAAAGAGCAACAAACAAAAACATTTGTGTCTTTGGAAGCCATTTGGTACACATAAACAACAAGTTATAACATTAGAACAAAGAAGTACATGAAATTATTACAGAAATGACAACAGCATCAAGAGTAGTAACAAATAACAAATATTATTACTAGTCTTTAACAGAAAACTTAAAAACTTGCCTGACACAACATGGCCAAAGAGTGTAATGGAAGCTCTGTATTTTATACCATATTTTTGGTTATATTTAAAAAAAACTCTAAAAAAGCCAATTTTTATCGTCACATTGAATCAAGAAATGAAAGTTATGAGATTAGAAAACAGGAAAAGAAAAAGAATTAACAAGTACACTCATATTCTTATGAAGAACAATGATTGCAGTTCATTTGGTTTCAAAAGTTGCACCTTGTTTTTTTTAGAATTAACAATAATTAACATGGATTGCGAAAAAACAAGTAACAAGTAACATTCTAAGGATTTATTTGTACAGGTTCAGGAAAAAATACGAAAACAAAACATAAGCACAAGAACAACACAAAGGTATCGACAATTTGTTATTGGCTTATGGTGCGAACGTGAAAAGATGCACTACTGTGAAACGTGAATTATTACAGATAGTATTAATACTAGTCCCAAAAAGATAATAGTAGTAGCTGTCAACAACGGAGAAAAACATTGCTTTATGTTTATAAAGAAGTACAGAAACAAATACATAGAAGTTTATATTCACAAATACAAGGTACAGCAGTTTGGAAAATTGACATAGATTCCTTCGACCAAGTTCAGAAAAAGAATAAAGATGTTATCTTTCCGTTATCATTTAAAGTCATAGGAATGAATCAGGAAGAGAGTGTGTGCACTTGTGAGTAGTCATTTGAAACAGAATATAAGGGAGCGAGAGAGACGGAGGAACACAAAAAAATATATGTTGATAAAATTACTAAATTCTTTTACAAAACAGACGACTGTTTTCAGTACAAGTACATAAAAAGCAATGCTTCATGTCACATACTTATGTAGTTATAAATGTATGTGTATTATAATGTATGTATAATAGTAATTTAATAAATGTGTGATCGTAATTTTTTCTTTAGTTTTTCATCAAAATTCCTCCTTACCCTCAAACGAAAAGCCAATAAGAGCTTCAAGATCAGGTACGCCTGTTCCATTTCCTCCAACATTATTAGTAACACCACCACCATCACCAACAACAGGCGCTCCTGTTGCTCCATTTTTCCTTTGTATCATTGCAATCATTTCTTGACATACATGATGATGATGATCTGACTGGTGGACTTTTTTAATTCCAAGAAAAAAAGTAAAATTATTTTACGCTTACGTCAAACGAGAATTGAATAATATAATAATTAATATAGTGTATAGCACAGTGATGTGGAAAAAATTATGTGCCAACTGGTATTAGCCCACCACCCCTCAAATAAAAGAGTCAAAGACGAAAGTTTTGAAAAAAGAATGTCAAAAGAGTGACGATCATTAATAAAGTACTAATTTACAAATATTAAAAAGACAAAATCAAGCCCGGGTCAAATTACTTCAAATCTTGAAACGTTAATGAGAAAAGGGGGGAAGTTGTCTTAAAAATAGACTATTAAAGGTGCGTTTGTATTAACCACGATTGTAATTTACTATTATTTTTTTAAAATTAAATTGTTATGACTTTTTCAGTTTTATCAACGTTCGTTCTTTTCGTTTTTCTCCCAATGAAACAATGCCTTTTGTGTCTTGCTGCTGTGTTCTTTAAACTATTGAAAATTACCTTGTTGAGAGGGCCTTGACTGTCGCACTTGCTGATTATAATTTCCAAATTCATCAAAAGGTCGTTGCTGAACTTGAGGTTGTTGTTGTTGTTGTTGTTGCTGCTGCTGCTGCTGAAACTGAGGTTGATTAGATGCTGGAGGACGGTTGACAACTCCACTATGACCTCCCTGTTGACATAATGTTAGAATTAGAATCAAACAATAATCATGGATTATAACGTTATAAGGGTGACAGAATTTGATAAGATATTTTGAAACAAGAGGAGCGTGTGGTCAGCAGAAAGGCAGATGTAAATTTACAGAGAGCTGTTGGTTGAGCAACGGATTGAGTTGTTGAACAGTCATTCTAGCCTGCTGTTGCTGCGTGGCCTGTTGTTGAGCTGTCCACCTTTGTTGATTTACGCCAGGAGGAGGTTGCTGCGCCTGATGAGAAGCAACCCTCATTGGGGCATACTGAGTTCCTGGGCGCATTCCCAATTGTCCAACTGGACTCATTCCATCTCTCTGCAATGCAATCCAAGTACAATGAATTAATCAGAAAAGACTTTTCACAACGATAAACATACGGGAACAGCAAGCGTGTTCTACCACAACATTTATACAAAACATTGCATGCAATGACAATGACTAAACTTACTTGGAGGGTAACATTAGGAGGGGGAGCGTTTGGATTGTTCAGAAGGGAATCTAAGGAAAGAGGTCGATTCATTTGACCAAGCTGGAGTTGTTGGCCACCCATTTGCGGCTGAACGGCTAATTGTTGCCCAGTCATTTGATGACCACCCATCTGCTGGTTTCCTATTGGTTGTCCCAGCTGCTGCTGCTGCTGTTGTTGTTGCTGCTGCTGGAGAAGATGTTGTTTATGCTGCAATAGCTGGTGCTGTTGCTGTGGTATTATGAATTACGTTAAAGTTAGACATCAAAAGGCGCAACATCACAAGTCTCCTACTGCGGAAATACTTAGTTCAACTTTAAGTAGTGCAGCTGTTCTTATACCAATATATGTATAGTTTCTGCGGGGGTAAAGACTTGTTTGGTGACAGAGTCAAAAGCTTACAATTAAACGAATTATTTCTGAACGGTTTGATATTGCTGGGCCGACACATATGAACTGGAAGGAAACATTAATCTCTGTGATTATGGATACTGATACTGGACTTTACACTTTAAACAATGAAAGGCTTAATTTTAGCTAACGACTCATCTAGCGAACAACTTCGTATATTGGGAAAGCTTTACCAGTAACAATTGTGTACGACTAGTCAAAATCAATTAAGTTTACGCATTTAAATAAGTCTCAAATCGTAACAATTAAAAAAAATTGCTTCACAGACTGCTCTAAGAAAAATTACCAGCCAGAAATACCCCAATGCTGGCAATTAGTGACAATGAGTACAGACACGGTTCAAGTGTTTAAAATCTCACCTGTTGCAATTTTCGCTGTAGTAGTTGTTGTTGCATATATTGCTGCTGCTGCAACGTTGATCCAGGAGCAACAGTATTTGGGGGTGCCCTGAATCTCGCCATAGTAGTCGTCGTGGTAGTCGTTCTTTGAATATACACTGGCGAGGAAAAATGTCCCATTTGCTGTCCATTTGTTCCTTGAACATTTTGGAGTAAACCCCTAGGATTCATAACAGATTGTTGGGGAATAGGGGGTGGAGGAGGAGGAGATGTTGTAAACGACTGGACGGCATTTTCACATTGCATCAACTCCTTTTGAATTGCATTAATTTTTGCTAATTCGATGGAGGGGAGAGGATTCGTGTCATCAACCACAGATGTGTTTAGGTGGTCATCTGCAAAGAAATTGGGAACATAATTCATGTAGTTACAGTTACCAACTGCGCATGTAGTATGATTATTCTACCCAATTCCCAGTAAATTTGAAATACAATAGCCCTCTAACTTAATATTTCGAATTTTCGACGTAAATAAGTTTGTTGACTTTAAGCACAAGCTTTGTTAAATGAAATACTAAACTGAAAGATTCTACAAGTACATGCAAAACAAGCAGTAAAACATTTATCATAAAAATTTTATATATAATGTTAACGACCAAAGCTTCGTACCAGTTATCACTATCATCGAAAGGATAAACTGCTACAGACACTAAAATCCTCAACATATACCAATGAGAAATATTTGCACATCCATGTGACTGTGCATTAGGCATTATGTAAATCCATTTTCTCAAGGTCATCAAGATGTAGCTCAACTTATAACAGTTTTATACAGCTACTTAAATTATCGTTTACCTACACATGTACTTAGAGCAATTAAAAAAATCACCGAGAGCATTGCCATTTAATACGTAATGATACCGTTTAAAATTCACTTCACAAGCTAACTACACTACAAGAAATTAAGAACAACGCGATATTTATACACGCGTTACGCACCTTGAAAATGATTTTCAGGTACAAAATCGATGACTTGGTCTAAAATTTTATCGAGGTCCAGGATATCATCACCCGATGATGTGGTTGACGTAGGAGGTTGGAAAGGTTGCATAGGGAGAGGTGAGGTTTGTGGTTGTCTTCGTTGAACGTCTGCTGGATTTTGACGTTGTGTGTTAAGCAAGTGGTCCAATATATTTGAGGATACCATGCTCTGAGAAGTAGTTGGTTGCGGTTGACGTGGTCGCCACTGATTGTCCTTGTCCTTCAACGTTTTCATCAAATTTGGTACCAAATTTTCGTTCGGTACTCTCATTAGGAGGGTGGGAGGTAGCTAAAACAAAAATATTGTCCCGTTAGTCACGTGTCAGACGAAGGAATTTCAAGTTCCAACAATACTAAAGTAACGCTTACAGGAGGAATTTTCTGGGGTTGCTCAGGCTTAACTTGCAGTAAGGAATGAAGTCTAGGATTCCTTCTACACAAATCTCCAGGAGCGTTACGACTTGTACCCGGTCTGAGTGGCTCCTCCGGCTCATAGGGTCGTTTTGCAGGTCTCGGTGCTGAATCATCATCATGATTGGTATTCAGTAGCTGCTGAAGCAATTCGGTTCCTTTTCTCGCTTCCGAACTTTCAGATTTATCATTCAGGAGTTTCAGAAGCATTGTGTTACTACCTTCTGTATTTTCATCTTCAGCATTTAATAAACCTATACATATAATATCACAATTCTTACATCTCATAAACATATACATTTATACTGTAGATAAAATCAATTACGAATTTACTAAAATCGAAGAAGCTAAACTCGATGACAGTATCTTACCCTTGAGAATTTTATTATCATGTCCCTGTCGAGAATTTTGTTGGGCTGCAGCACCTGCGAGTTGCGCAGAATTTGTTAGCAAGTTACGAAGGCGATCGCCTCCGCTCCCACCAGCACTTCCACCAACGTCATTTTCTTCCTCTTTGACAACTGCAGGTGAGAACGGAAATGTGGCTTGCGAATAATGAGGTGAAACATGGTACAAAGGAGAGGGAGACCCCGAGCTCTGAACACCCCAGGTAGCTGCCAAACTAGGTTGGGCTGGACTTCCAACTATAGGAGATTGGTGAACAGGTTGCTGATGATTCTGGGTACTAGGAGATGCGTCTAATTCTGGCCAAAAGTCAAGACCAGAGAAGTCGTATTCTGAGTTGAGAGATAAGGGAGGGAAGGACGGTTGAGGCTGAGTTTGATGGGCCTGAGGATGCATTTGTTGATTTGGAACTTGATCAGACTGCGTATCATCACCACTATTGTTGTTTGAGTTGTTGTTGTTATCCGAATTCGGAGACTTGGATTCAATGGCGTTTGATGCCTGCGGCTTCTCATCATCTTCAGAGTCATTACTGCATCAACAAATATTATTTAAATTAAACATCGTATTTTTAAAGTTCCAGTGTCATCTACCTTCACAAGCATACACAAATGTCTAACTAATGCGTAGCTTGCATTGTGGACTGTGGGGTGTGAGTATGAGTTTATGTCCTGTATAACATGCGTTTCAAGTCTCGGAAAAACAACAAAATCGATGAAGAAATGTCATATGAAATCAACCATTAAAGAGCAGCATTGTGTTTACCGTCAACAATTGAAAATATCGAAGGTAGCAAGAACAATTAAGAATAAGTGTTTGTTACTAACTGATTGTTGTTAACAAGTCTACAGACAAAAGAAGTACGTACTGAATGATCGTGTGAGTCGCCATTATAAAATCTGGTTCTGTATTAGGATTGAAGGCAAAAAATTTCGATTTAGTCTGGACATGGACGAATTTGTCAGGTCCCAGGCGAATTCTGTAGAGGCTGGAAGTTGAACTCCCTTGTGTTAATGTCTCCTTCAGATGTGAATTCAGTTTATTCAAATCCGAGTGATGACAAAGTTCTTGCAGGAGTGTTCCCACCAGATCCTGAAAACAAACACAAAAACAACGTGTTGCAAGTTTGAATTCAATGTTTAAGAAATATTTACAACGCCAGAACGAATTTTACCTACATCGCAAATCGCAACGATAGCAATGATATGCCCGGAGTACTGACATAGGTATATTATGTACACGCTAGACAACTTACACGTTAAGGTCAAGGACGAGTAGTATCATGCTACAAAAACACATTCAAATACTAGCAACAGAGTTACATCTTACCTTGGACAAATGTTGAGCGTAGTTGGGTGATAAACCGGAAGTGTCCAGTCCAATCAACTGGCCATTGTTTAGTAACTTTGTTGTGAATTGTTCAACTGGAGCACCTGGAGGTCTTTCGTTAGGAGGGAGTCGTCTAGCAATACAGACTAAGCAATTTTCTTCAGAATCTGGATGGGGCATGAGAATGGCAGATATTTGCATATTTTCATAAAGTCCAGATGTTTCTTCATTTCCGCTGGATGATTTAACCATGACACGAATATTGAACGAACGCTGAGTTTTAGTTTCACCACTAGTCCATCCTGAAAAGATATATTTCATGAATGTAGGCACACAAATCACAAGTCCACGTTTTTCATTGCACTTACTTAATTGTACACATGTTGACACAAAGATAAACCTCAAAGAACCTTTTTGAACCTTTTTGTAAATTCCCTTGGTTGAACGTGATTCATATGCAAATGTTATATCTGAATAGGTATTCTGGGAAAATTATTTCCTTTTATACAGAAATGTAAGCATAAGATAATTTGTAACCAAGTCGTATTTTATAATTTGAGCTCTTTTTGCAGGTGATGAATATACCGTGAAGAAAGGTTACTCGCCGATTGCTGATACACTCGTTCAAATTATTTTACAAGCTTTTCCTTTCTTAAGCACGTTTACTTCTTTCATACTCAAATACTTTTCCTGCCTCTGTCACTGATACATAACCTGTATGTATATTTTCTAAACTATACCGTCCTTTTCCAGCCCTGCATTCTTTCCAATTGAATTAAACCATTCTTTTCACTGAAACAGGAAAGTGGACAAAGACGCATTCATTATCAAACTAATTACATGTTACATATACACGTCCATATACTCACCAATTGACATTGGCAGAAGGGATGATGAAAACCGAGCATGATCACCAACGTGAATGATGTTGTATATTGATTGACTCAGTAAATCTGATTGTTGAAAATTTATAAATGATTGGACGTTCTCAGACACAAACTCAACTTTGCCTTCAGTATTTACTACAAACAGGAATCCATCGAGGGCTTCTAATACCAAAGGACAAAGTATTTCATTGGCGAGGATTGTCGTTGAACTGGATACCTGGATTAAAATAATAAAAAACACAATTTCGTAAATTGCATCGAAATTACACTAATACGGCTGTTGAATTGAATGTATCATTTGATTCTCAAGTCATATATTTCATGTTCTTGATTGATACAATACAAACCAAGAATATTTTTGTACAAATGCGTCAAAACAGGATATACATGTATATTTATTATTTATATTTTATTTATATGAAAATGAAAACAGTCGTACCTCTCCTTGCTGGACGGCCTCTTCAGCAGCTTTAATTCTCCTAATTTGGTTCACTGTTTCTTGGAGAATCGCACATTTATCTGGTTTGACGGATAGAGCGCTCATATCCGCAATTGAAGCGGAGATTAATTCTGCCAACTCTTCAATATAAATATTTTCTTGTTCTCTCCGACGTTTTTCGTTCAAGCATTTGTTTCGGCAACCCATTCTGTAAAACCAAAGAAATTACTATACACATACATACAAATCTGTCCGTTTAGCCATGACCTGGAATCACAAATCTGATGTTTGCTACCTATATGTATATACATAAAAAATAGTGGTTACGTTGTCAATCAATATGAAAAAAAATTACATCTGGGACTGTGGTTTAGTCTCCGTTTTTCTCCGTTTCTTAGTCGCTGTCAATGTGGACATGATGTTTTCACACCGCTACATTTCAAGAATAGATGTGCAGGATGAACTCCAACGTCGAACGGCATTTGAACCTCTTATGTTGAATTGATTCCCAATATTTGAAGATAATTTTATAAGCAATGCAAATTATCCAAAAATGTTGTTCCAATCAAGATGCTACACCTAACAGTTGATTTACTATTGTTTTTTTCTTCGTTTAACTTTCAACACTTCGACGTATTATTTCCCGAAAACGTATCAATATTTCACGTAGAATCCATACAGATTTGGACAGAGACGAAAATAAATCCCGATGTAACAGATCAAGATTATTGTTTCCAATTGACAGGAGTTACGTAATCACCGTTGAGGGTTCAATCATTTATGAAATATTTATTTATTTAATAAAAAAAATTATATCCTCTTTTTTTTTAATTTAGCTCCAAAAGTCTGTAGGCCACAACCACAACAACATATATATCAAATTTGTAATAAATACATGTATAACTCTTCTTTTTTTCTTGAACACTGAAGACAGGCAGACGCAGGACGACACAATCAAACAACACAGACGACAACAAAAATATATATAGATATATATCTTGATGACTGCCACTGCCGCACTACCAAAAAAAAATTTGACGACGTTTTTTCACCGATGCACAATTTTGGAAATTAAATGTACACCAAAAAACTTAGTATTAACGTAAATGTGGGTAGTTGGACGAAATAAAAATTGGCCCGTACTATTAAAAATCAAGATTGAACACTCGGGCCAAAAGAACTGATCAAAAGTACGATGAAATATTCCCGAGACCTTGAAACCATAAGTCAATACTAAAGAGCTCCTTCTTCGATTTCCAGGGGCTTGGTGACCACCAAACTATGACAAATCAACCCAATTCCCTCTTTCTTTGGTCCAAATTCCATTCACCTGGAATAAATATTTAATTACAATTAAATCCTTCCTTTTCCTTCCCAAAAACCAAAACGTCACCCCATAACCATCATTTGACCCACAAGCCGTAACACTCCTTGATATTTTAGATTTCAGACTAAAAACCAATCTAAACAGGTCTATGTCTTGGGCCCTATTCACTTTCCATACAAATAGACACTTATTTTAGAGGTTAACATTTTCAGGAATTATCTCAAGAAAATAACTGTTTTTTAACACCGAATTGAAAATCTTACAAGATTTTTTTTCCCCCAAAATTTGAGTCTCCCCCCAAGAACACGGGATTTTCTTCGGAGAATTTTCGTACAAGACCAAAAAACCAGGATTTTTTGGATGATTCCCCCCAACAAATAATCCGTCAAAAGTTACTTTTAAAGCCAGTTAAACTTTTTTTTTTCAACTTAATTATTACTATGAACAATCCATTATTATACAAGTTTCTGTTTTTTTCTCTCTCTCTCTCTATCTCTCACTCACTCTCTGGTCTTTTTTCAAGAGCCCAAAAAGATTCTTTATAATTCACTTTGAAGAGCACAACACTCGGCCATCAACCCGAATCACGTCACTTCTTATGTCATTGGAGGGAAGGTTTGAAAATTATTTTTTACGTCCAAAACCTTTTATTTCCCTGGATTCACTATAAAATTGAGGTTTTTGAAGGATTTGGATTTAATTGGGATTAAATTGGAAAGGGAGGATATTTTTATGAAATTAAATCCCAGCCTTTATTCTTCTTATAGGTCTTAATCCGCACGGGCATGCTCCTATACTATTTGGCAAGGTCTTTCTCAATGGACGAGCGAGAGAGAAAAAAAAAGAACGCACGCCATTTCCAATGGTATATAGGCCTTCCCATACATATATGTATGTAACCTTGGATATACCGGGACTATAGAGACGCCGAAAGCCTCCGTATATACCTTTAAAGGGCTTCTATATCCCCATATAAAAACGTATGGCGGAGGGGGTAAATTGAGATATTTGGAGCCCAGTGCTGTTTTTAATTGTAATTAAACCCTTTCAAAACGTTATCCAAATTATCCTAGATTTTCCAGCAATTTTTTTAAAAAAATTGAGGAGGGAACATTTGAAATGGGGAAATATTTTAGGGAGGATTTTTGCTAGAGCTTGGAGATACCCTTGAAAATATTTGTTTTTTTTTAGCGCATCCATTATTCGGAAGAAGGACCTTGAGAATTTTATTCGGCTTGGAATACACGTAGGCAAGAAGGAGCCGTCCTTTTTCCAGGGGAATTTGGGTTAATCGTAAAAAAAAAAAATTTAAAAAATTGTAAAAAATGCTTTAAAAAATGTTTGAACAGTGTATGAATTTTCGGGGATTTTTTTAAGGGAGAATAAAAGGTTTGGATGGAATTTGCGAATTTTTTTGGGGGAGTTTATGCAACATTTTTTACAACGCAAGTGCGTTGGAGCTTCTTCTGGAGAAATTTTGACGGGGTTTGCTTCCAGGAATTTGTGGGCGAGAAAC
>JAQGBT010004410.1:0-16627 GCA_034698585.1 Disparrhopalites patrizii
CTTCAATCAGTAGTGCAACAGCTACTATTCTTAATTTGGAGTGTCTGCAATAGGCTTAAGCCTGCGCAGTGTCTTAGATTCTCCGTTGCACATAAACAAGCGTACAAAAGGAAGAACTCTCTATATAATAATAATAATAGATAGCCGGTAGCTGCATAATTCTGGATAGAATATCACGTCGAAGGTTTGATATGAATTACATACCGTATGCGCTGCCGTAAAACGCAACCGGCTTTCGCGCTTATAACTTCTCTATAGTAAGGCGTAGAAATTTGAGCACTCGCTCGTTGGAATGCTACGAAGTCAGTCTTTCAGGATTGATAAGTATATTTATTCAAAACCTTTCCGCTTAATAATTATGGCATGTGAAACGCGTGAAAAAAATCACACGCATACGGTATATAGAATTTGTAAGATTGATAAGAACCTAGATAAATTTGCTAATAGAGAATAATAATTAGGTTCAGCATTAAACTCCCAAATTGTCGACGTTGGGATGGATAGGAAAGATGAAGGTTCAAGGTCGGGAAAGCTCTCTAATATTTATCATAATAATTTTCTAAATTTATTGACGCAGAGCAGATTAGACATTGAACTACCGGTGGTTAGGTGGGAAAGTTAACAGCCAGCATATACCTTATGTATACGTGTGGAAGCAGCTGATTGTCCCTGGATAGCAATGGGGACTGTAAATAGGCGGTGAAAAGTTAAGCAACAATGCAGGAAATAAAAGGAGCTGAAATGCGACTTTATCGGACAACATAAAATAGGTGTTTAATAATGTACACTTCCAACCTGCACTTCCAACCTTCTCTTCCAGCGGCAAACAATTCGGTGATACAAAAAAGGAACATTGTTAGGTTGAGTCTAGAGAATGCTCATGCTAAAAATGATCATACATTCAAAAAGTTGATAAATTTAAATTTTTTTTTGTATTTGCCTAATTCACATTATTAAAATAAATATAAATAGAACGCGTGTACAATGAATGGTGTTGGTGGCACCAATACCTGCCATTCATTTGTAGGATGCTTTGATTTTAGGCATTGCCTTAAACTTTTTCTCGGGTTTTCTCGGAAATTTTATTAATGTATATTTTTAATGTTAAATGACAGCCAAAGACTCGTGCGTTCGTGAAACTATAGTACGCTCTCGATTTACATTATTGTATGCTGCTCATATAGTTACATTAGGGGAACTAATTAACTAAGGAGGTAGATCCATATGGACGTATAGACATATAGTAATGCAATAATAAGGCAACAACAGTACTGCGAAGTATCTCCGTAGCAAACACAATAACCGTCACAGATAATCCAAGGCCAAAAGCATAGAAAACCAATCTGGTATCTGAGTTGGTTAACGATAAAGACAATGCTGTCTTTACTGTCACATGTTATTTCCAACATATCCCGTGCAATATAAGTTCCCACTGTCGCCACAGAGACAGTACGCCACCGTTAAGGAGAAACATAATTTTCTACAGTTGCGACCTCAAAAATTTGTCATCCCAGTCACTTTATACGGTCATGTACTCATAATTTCGGTAATAATTGTCGGCGCATTTATTATGGCGAAATAGCAGTGATCGTTCTTTGTCCATCGCATCAGTAGCAAGCTTCCAGTAGTAATTAAAATCTTCCGGGAAAGTTATCACCGCCGCCTTGACTTGAGTCAAGTTAGTGTTTAAAAGATTCTTAATGTCCTCAGTGGAACTGTACCGAATCTTTCTCCTAATTTCTTGCAATTCTTCTGACTGGCGGAGAAATGTTTCCAAATTCCCGTGGGTGAAACCCCGGGAGTCTTCTCTATGCCAGCTCATGGCGTGGCTAAGGGACGCGTGAGACATATTACTTTGGATAGTATCTGCGAAATGGAGGATGTTTCCTCGGGTATAAAACAAATTGTATTCCTTTAGTGTCCGGGAACACGTGAGTTCCGCATTAGAATAGAATGTAGCGACTTCAACTGAAGGCAAGAAAGACCCTTCTGCAGATGAATGCTTGATCATCCCACGCCGGATTCCCATGGCAAGGTAGAGAGTGAAATTATTGTCGTTTAATTCTTTAAATGTGGTCCAGTTCATTGCAGCCGGTAGATTAGCGGTGTACTCTGATTCCATGATGCCCTTGTATGTATTGGAAAGGATAACATCAGCAAAGAGCCAAGGCGTGACCAGTGAGATTTTCCAAATTTGTGACTGCCAAGATTGGTCGTCGTTTCTACCATAGAAAATTCCCGTTGACATCCCTTTCTCCAGTAGACAATTGGTCAAGGCAAAAAAGGCGTTCGAAATATCACGCAGCAGCCGCCCTCCGCCTTTTCCAAACAACAAGGCGTACGTACAAGAAACGGCTACTATTGTCGTTAGCAGACATAGCCACACGAGTTTGCTGAAAGGTAATAAATACGAGCTAAAAGTCCTTCCAGCTCGATTCATTCCGTCGCTGGTTATAAATCGTAGGTTGCAAAATCATTGAAATGATACATGTTCGAAAGAACGTTAGTATACACACCAAGCCGTTCCCAAAGGTTTGCTTTGCAAAGCTGGATTATGTAGCTTCCATAAACAGGAGTCGCTCTGGTGTAATTGGAACCTGTGACACGTTTGTGCACAAATATGACCAAAAACGAACGTCAGCTTCGTCTTTCATGTTCCACTTGTTTTGTCTGCTCTCGAGTTGAATTATTTTGGATATTTTCGTGCCATAATTTTGCTCCCACGCACAATTCCACAAGAAAAGTTTTGGCGGTGACTTTTTAAAAACATGTGGATATGACCGCAGCACATGTGCGCAAGTCAATGCTGTGCTACAATTGATTGTTTGCATTGCACTCGTATTCATTCCAATTAATTTCACATAATTGTGTTCACTTTGCCAATCATTATTTTTGTTGTACGAAATTTGGAAGACTAAGCAGCTCCTGGTGTACAATCGTAGGTACGACAATAATAGCCAGAGCCAGTTGTCAAAAGGGCGATGATTCACAGAAGCGAAATGAATTACGGTGGTCGGAAAACCGCTGGGACATTCGTTTTGGGGGAAATAATTTTGAACAAATTGAGGCTTAAACCAACCGCTATATATCTGCCACTTAGGCTAATTTTTCAAGATCTCCGTCGACAGAGTTTCGAGAAGAGCACCGAAGATGCAGCGGTCGATAAGAGAGCCAGACACGGCATGCTCAAATGTGGTTTATATCTGTCAAAACACATCTGCAGTTTGTTTCCAGTTGTTTCATCAACATACTTTCTCCTTTCAGGTGATTTCAAGCGCCGACTTTGGTAGGGGAGTTCCAGGGCATTGTAATTGGGGTGATGCTCCTTTATAAATAGGTACAGGTAGCATGGCCTGTACGTATTAAGACGAGATGCAATGGGAAGAGTAATTTTAGGAATCGATTATGGGCTGGCGAGAATGCATATGGAAAATAGGCACCACAAAATGCATACAACAGCGTCAATCAATTGCGTCATCAATTGCGCTAACTTGCACCATGGTGCTGCAGTAACGTTATTATAGGGTATAGCTGTGTTGTAAGTGTAGAAATTTCTATTCTGATTCCTTGCCTGTAGATTTACCTTGAATATAAAACGCTTCTGCCCAATCGAAAATTTAAGCACCACACTTCCGGAAATTATGCAGAGCACTTTCGGACGTTTCCCTTATGATTAGGTTCTGTGCATGTTATATTGTTAGGTACAGTAGTACACCGTTATAACTGTCTGGGTCAGAGCGACACCATTCAGTAATTTGATTTAATCATGAACTGGATTACAGTTGGCGATTGTACTCATGTTAACAATTAAAAAATCGCTCCTTCTCGAGTCCAGCCACAGCATAAGTCTACTGACACGTCAGCATTGTCCAACCGTTTGCACGGACCCAAAGTGTTTGCATGTCATTACGATTGCAGCAAGTTTATTATATTTCCGAAAGCATAATGATGGCATGCTGGGTGTCCAAAATGCCAACGAAACAACTATTTGTCCAGCAAACACAAAACCGGTTGCGCTTTACCTGTATGTTGACGCTGCATACGCTTTACTATACTCTGTATATGCCCAAATGGAATTGTGTGCCGGTGCGGTGTGAATATTAAAAACAAATTACAATGGAGTCTCGCTATAACAAGTCTCTTTACAACAACATTTCTCTGTAACAACATTATTTTTCCAGTCCATCCTACATGTAAGGTGCATATTTAATGTTCTATATAACAACATTTCCCTGTAACAATATTTTTCGCCCTTCCCTTCACAGTTGCTGTATAGAGACTCCACTGTACAATGCATACATCATAATTGCGATTTTCAGTATTTAATTTCTTAGGCCGAAACAAACCAGGTGAGATACATATTTACGCGAAAAACAGATGTGATTATCGATCCTGTTTGGTGATCACAGGATTGGCATTGATTGCTTATTATAACACATACATTCCAAAAATAGTTTTAATCTCATCCTAATCATCCGTACGCTTCTAATCATCTCTTACGTTCTGGTTTTTCCTGATTGCTGTCGATTGATTTTATGGATTTACACATTTATTTACAAAGTATGGATTTAACCATACTTTGCGTTATAGCCGATCCATGTATGTTCTTAGAACTATAGTGGAGTCTCTATATAACAACTCTGAAGGGAAGGGCGAAAATTATTGTCAGAGAGAAGTATTGTTATCTAGTACATTAATTATGCACATTATATGTACTAGGGGCTTACAAAATTATGCTATTACAGAGAAATGTTGTTATAAAGAGACTTTTGTTACATAGAGACTCCACTGTACACATGTCCACCGTAATACAAATTTAAGCTGCATTGAAGTCAAGTAAATAAGGGAGCATTTTAGCAAGCTATTATACTTCCAACAAAGGCAACAATAGGAGGATAAAATATCTCTCCAACAAACACAATTACTACCATAAGTAAGGCTATAGCGGCCGCTTGGAAAATCAGAAAAATATCCGAGTTAGTGAATGATAAAGACAATGCCGTCTTCACTTTTACTGCAGCTGTTCTCCAGCACTCCTCACGCATCAGGTTGTCCCAACGTCGCCATAGAGCCAGTACGCCACCGTTGAACAGAAAGCGAATTTTCATTAGTAATGGTCTCATAAATTTCTCTGGAAAGCCGCTTTTGATTGTAATGCACTCGCTTTTTCGGAAATAGTTGTCCGCGTATTCGTTGTGGTGAAAGGACAGTCTTCGGTCTTTGTCCATCGCATCACTCACAAGCTTCCAGTAGTAATTAAAATCTTCCGGAAAAGTAACCATCGCCGTTTTTTCCTGAGACAAATTTGTTCTTAAAAGATCGGGGATGTCCTGTGTGGAAATGTACCTGACGCTTTTAAAAATACCACACAGTTTTGCAGATTGACTGAAGAAATGTTCCGAATTTCCGCGGAAAAAATCTTCTGGACTTTCCCTATACCAGCTGAAAGCATGGCTATGACGAGAGTCAAACACGTGGTTTTCGATGGAGTCTTTGAAGCTCACGAGATTTCCTTTTGTGTAGTACAAACGGTATTCCCTGAGCGTTCGCGAGCATGTGAGTTCCGAATTAGTGTAGACTGTTACGATATCAATGGATGGAAACATATACGTCTCCTCAGATGAATGGATCATACTGTGTTTGATTCCCTGGCAAAATAAAGTGTGAAATTGTGGTCGCTCAAATCTTTAATTCTGGTCCATTTCATTGTAGCTGGTAAATTTGCTGTGTACTCTGATTTCATTGTGCCCTTGTATGCATTGGAAAGGATGATGCCCACAAGGAGCCAGGAAGTGACCAGGGCGCCTTTCCACATTTTTGTTTCCCAGCTATTACAATTTTTTTCGATGGAGAGAATTTCTGTTGGCATTCCTTGTTCCAACAAATAATTAGAAACGGAAAAATATGCCCTGAAAAATTTCCACATCATGCAGCCATGGATTTCTCCGAAGAACAAGGCGTATGTAAACGACAGAGCGATTATTGTCGCTAGGATGCACAACCACAGTCGTACACTGAAGGGTAGAAAGTAAGTGCTGAAAGTTTTTCCGGATCGTCTCAACCCGTTGCTGGTGATAAATCGGAGAAGGCCGAAATCATTGAAATGGTATATGCTTGAGGGGACGTCAAAATACGATGCGAACTCCCCACGATCTGGCAAATTACAGAGCGTGATTGAGTAGCTTTTATAATGAGGTTTCTTGTCTTCATAATTACAGCGCGAGACATTACCACAAAGATACGACCATAAACGAATTTCTGTTTCTTCTTTCAGGTTCCGCTTTTTTCGCATCGCATCGAGTTCAACAATTTTGGATACATGCATGTGCGAGGTAGATAGCCATCTACAGTTCCTTATGAGAAGTTCTGGCGGTTCCATTGCGTAAACATAAGATGGGAACGTTTCCATCACACGGACGCAATCCACGGCTGTGCTGCATTTAAGGATTATTTTGGTTGCACCCCAAACTCGGATGATCTTTATTTGATTGGCCTCGTCCGCTCGAACTGATGTTTTATCCAATCCAATAAGCGCCACATAGTTGTATTGATCTTGGCGTGATGGATTGTAGTTATAGGAAATTTGTAACACTAAATGACTTCGGGTTAAACCCGATGTGACGCGAAATAATTTCCAAAGCAAATTGTCGGTATTGTGATGATTAGATAGGAAATGCAGAATTATTGTATGGAAAAAGCTGGGACAGTCTCTGGTATAATAGTTGCAAACCAATTCCTGATGTAACCACTCGTCATATCTGTTGTCGTGTTGATTATTTAATAAGATTTCCCTTGTGTGTGCCTCCAGAATTGCTCCGATGACACATCGGTCGATCCGAGAGCCAGGCTTCCTGCTCAAACGAGGTTTATCCCTGTCAAAGCGCATCTGCAGCTTGTTTTGGATGGTTTCACCAAAAGACTTTGTGCTTTTTGGTAAGCCTGCGCGATTATTTTGGTAAGGATATTCCAGGGCATGGTAATTTGGATGAAGCTCGCTCATAACAAGGTATAGGTAGCAAGGCCGGTATTGATTAATCAGAGATGCAATGGGAAGAGTAATCTCCGGATCTGAATTCGGAGTAGCCACAACCCATTGGAAGCTTAATTCCAGGAAAGTGCAGACGACCACTGCACCAATTTTGTTAGCTTGCACCATTGCTTTTTCGTGACTTTGTTAGCTTCTTTCCTTAGTAGCTGCTTTACATGCGTGTAGGTAAAGCTTGTTTCTGTACAAGTTCGCTGCAAAGATTGAACAAATGATTATGGATTATTGCATTCCTCTATACTTATATAATTCTGCAACACTCCGTCCTTCAACCAAAGGCATTTAACACTAATGTCACTAATGTGTCGTTACAAGTTATCATATACTATAGTAATTGATACTATAGTACTCTGCTGTATACAGCAGAGTCTCTATATAACAACTCTGAAGGGAAGGGCGAAAAATATTGTTACAGGGATATGTTGCTATGTAGAACATAAAATATGTAGCTTATGTGTCCGAACGGCGGAAAAAATAATGTTGTTATATAGAAAAGTTGTTATAAATAGACTTGTTACTTATTATAAGGAGACTCCACTTTAACTGCATAACAGGAAAGTATGCGTGCCTATATTTAGTTTGCATTTAATTCCGGTAAGAGTATTTTCTAAACATAAAATAATTTACTATAACGGTAAGAGCATTTTTTACTCTAAAATTAATTTTATGACAACAAAAAGCATAATAATAATGGTAAGTAATAATTCTTCCCGTAAAATTAATTCCAGTGGAGTCACTCTATAACAACACTGAAGGGAAGGAAAAAAGTATTGTTACTGAGAAATGTTGTTATATGGAACATAAAATACGTACTTTACATGCACGAAGGGCGGAAAAAATAACATTGTTATATTGAAATGTTGTTATAAAGAGACTTGTTATAGAGAGATTCCACTGTAATTTTAGCTGGTGCAAAACTTTAGTGCATCTAAACCCAGAAGTAAGCGTTGAATAACTCATTGCCAAAATAAGCTGTTGAAGGCTGCAGTCAGAATAAATTACAGATTACCTTTCGCTATTCAAATGGAATGGTTCATAATGTGCACTCTCTCTAAATTGACACAAGCTTGGATACTTTGTATGGAAAGTGTGATGACGAATTTATAATCGATCACTCCCGCTTGCGCCAGATAGAACATCATGAAATTCATGAATTCTCTGACATGTCAGCGTATAGTCCAATCTCTCGCAGGAGCACAAAAGTGTTTGCGCGGCACTACAATGTAGTTAAACATTTTCGACAGCATAATTGGGAATTCGTGCTCATAGGGCGTCCCAAATATTTTAGCTTAATATAACCATATCATAAATATCATTCTTTTATTTAGTTTAAAAATTTTACTCCTTGTAAATTTATAAGACCAACAATGTCATATACATAAGTGGTAATGCCGCTAAATTTCTACTGGAAATATTCCAAACTATTTCTGCTTTGGTGTAATAAATCTTTCCCAAACATTTTTATTTGGTTGCTAATGTGATTTATGATTTTGGAATTTATGATTTCAGATTTATGATTTTAGAATTTTCATTGGAACATAAAATTTGTACAGATATTAGTTTACGCCCTGTATAATTGCGCATGAAACTACGTATACAAATTGTCAAACTTAATTATATTGACTTTGGAGCCATTATCTCCAGAATTTTGTCCAAGTAAATAAATAAGGCAAAGAGGCATGGTTGGCGAAATCTGATACGGTGCCTCCAAACACGTTCGAATATGTCATTGGTTTACGCCACATCATAACTACCTTACGCACAGTCATTATTTGGCACTTATTGTTAGTGTTTCGAGAATCAGTTTCATATTGCAGATATTGTAACAAGTTTCACTTGTCACGCCAATCTCGTGAAAAGGTTATTTTATTAAAGGGATATGCATATGTATATAATAATAAAAGCTACTAAATACAAGGGAATACTGGACAGAATATCGTGGAGGTATTTATTAAAGGTATAAGTGTTAACTGGACAAGAGTCCTGTTCCAAGTCGTCCTTATCTGATAAGGACGACTCACTTGTGGGGTATAACACTCACCCGTGGGTTCTGACTAATTTCGCATCAATTCCGAACAGCGCCACATAGTTATATACCCGTTGTGATCCGAAATAATTTCCAAAGCAAATTGTGCAATTTGTGACGAGTAAAGAAGAAATGGAAGATTGTGGTTAAGCAAGGCCTGTCTCTAGTAGAAACGTTGCGAACCAGCTGCTGATGTTACCGGCGGTGATATCCACTCTCATTTTGATTATTTAGTTATATTTCCTGCGCGCGTATCTTTCCAATTGCACCTACGACACATCAGTCGATCCGAGAGCCGGGTTTTCTGCTCAAATGACGCTTAAATCTGTCAAGCGAACCTGTACATTTTTCTGGTAGTTTCGTCAAAAGGCTTTCAGTTGAGCTCCCCGATTATTTTGGCATGGACATGTGGATGAAGCTCGTTCATAACGAGGTAAAGGTAGCATGCCTGATACTGATTAATCATCGGTGCCGTGTAAACGAATCCCGATAACTGAATTCAGCGTAGCTGCAACCCATTGGGACAATATACCTTGGAAAGTGCAAACGACCACGGCGCCAATTGAATGAGTCCAAAGTGTTTGCGCATCACTACAATATAGTTATGTATTTCCGAAAGCATAATTGGCAATTCGTTCTCACAGTATGTCCCAAATATTTTGGTTTAGTATTACTATGTCCTGGATACCACTGTTTTATTTAGTAACGCCAGCAAAAATTTACTACTTGTACATTAATTAGACCAACAATGACATATATTCAAGGTGCATAAATGCCGCGGGCTTGATACTGGAAATATTTCAAACTATTTCTGCATTGGTGTAATCAGTTTTGGCAAAACGTTTTCATTTGGTTGTTAATACATATGATTTATGAATTTTCATTGGGGCATAAAATTTGTGCAGACATTCCTTTATGCCCTGTATGAGTAAATATGAAGTCATTTATTTTCAAAACTTACTATTTTGACTCTGGGGTCGTTATCTCCAGAATTCTGTACACGTGAACCAATACGCAAGGAGGCTTGGTTAGCGAAGCCTGATAGGGCACTTCCAAACATCCGCTTGTATCCGCTTTGCCATGCACTACTGTAGTTGTAGGAAATTTAGAATACCAGTAAACTTTGGGTTAAACCCTGAGTGTACAGAAGTAATTCCAAAAGCAGATGGTCGTAATTGTGAGGTGTAGAGACGAAATGGAGAAGTACGGTTGGGAAAGAGCTGGGGCAGTCATTACGATGAAAGCTGCAAACAAGGTCCTGATGTAGCCAGGCATGATACCTATACTGACTTTTAATAATATTTTAATAATATTGCTGTCGAGCGTGTTTCGAGAATCGCACCAATGATAAATCGGCCCATCCCAGAGCTCTGTTTACCAACGTGGTTTATCTCTGTCAAAACATCTCTGCTTATTAGTTCCAACAGCACACTTCCTCCTCAAGCGTGAACCAGCTTGAGTACTTTGGTAGGGAAGTTGAAGTGTATGGTAATTTGGATGAAGTTCATTTATTACAAGGTACACGTAGCATGGCCTGTATGTAATAATTAGAGATGAAACGGGTATAGTAATCTCCTGACCTGAATTTGGACGTGCGACAACGAATATTGGAAATAGTCCAAGAAAAAGCGAGACCATTGCTCCAACAAAAGTAGTAACTGTTACCATGGTTGATGTGTATCTTTATGAATTTGCTCACAAGTTTCTCATACCATCTTCTTGCAGGGGGCAAGAAAGAAGCAAAGAGAGAGATGACGAGGCTAAAAGAAATTAAAAATGACGAAATGGAAGAGAAGGAGACAAAATAAACACGAAATATAATGATGTGGACCAGACGGCTGAGGAAGTTCGTAGTTTTTGTTCTCCTAAGAAAATATACGATTGTAAGAGTCTCACGTTTGATGTGTTTTGTAATACAATTTCAATGTTTTTCGTACTGTGGGTGGAATTGATTGAAAGTTTTTGCACTACTGATACAGGACGTGCCATAGTCGTCGATTGTACTCAGGAAGTAGGCTCTTCTTCGCTGGGAGTAAGCCAACCGCTACCAACACTTTAAGAAAGTTCCCTTTCTCTTCAACATGGCCGTTGTTATCCATCCAATCCATGTTCTACATATAGTGGAGTCTCTCTATAACAAGTATCTTTATAACAACATTTATCTGTAACAAACTTATTTTTCCAGCCTCTCGTACATGTAATGTACATATGTTAATGTTCTATGTATCTTTTCCCGGTAACAAAGGTTTTCGCCCTTCCCTTCAGAGTTGTTATATAGAGAGAATAGAGACTCCACTGTATATATGCGTGACGACGTTTTGAGTCTCTTCAACACGCGTTGTCTGGGTAAAGTTGGAGAAAATGTTTGTGAATATTTGATTTAAAATGATCGAAACGTGATTAAAAAACGTTTAACACAATGGCATCAAATATGCTGGTTTGCTTAAATATTCTGGATATCCTGTTAAAACATTCGACACAAGTCAACCGTGGATGTTCTCTAGCTCGTGTACAAGAGCAGTCTCAACTGACATTATTTGGCGGCAAGTTTTGCTCGCAACGTTTCAGTAATAATTCTAAATAAATTACGTCAAAACACGACAATAGGGTTAATTATTTTATAATTTTCCACCACAAAGCTTATATTCATACATGCATAGAAAAAATCGTAAACAATAATTGGACCATAGTTATTTCTGGCAGCTTTCGTTTGGTTTAGCGTCAATGCTGTTATTTGGGAAACGCAAATTGTCGCTTTTGCTTAAAACCTTTAGCTCAAATTGAATCGCATTTAAATGAATGCAGCTTTTAGTATACTAACACACATTAATTTGGGATTGTAATAAAATTGTCAATCCAATTTCCACGAAATTTAAGCCAGTGAATGAACATTGAAATTCAAAATTCTGTGATTTATTTGTATATACATGCACATAAACATCTAAATGCGAAAATTGAGCACTTCAAAATGCGATGATGATGACATTCTGAAAATACAAATTTGAATCCGTTTTTCCACATCTCATATTACCACTACCTGCCATTATTTTTACCAGCACCTTACGATCAAAAATTTTATAATGAGGAGATTGATGAACAATTTTTTTTCCTTTCATCCTACTAATCCTTTCTCTTTCATGTTCACGTGATTGCCGCCGTAGGCAGTATGGACATACTATAGTTATGTATACGAAGGGCTGAAAAATAAAGTTGCAATAGAGAAAAAGTTGTCATAAGGACACCTGTTATAGAGAGAGTCCACCGTATATACCATATAATCTGTTTCCCCGCAGCTCCAAATACGTTCTTCTATCTACAAAAGTCCGACACAAGTGATGGAGTATTTTCTAATATATTTATGGATCATTTCAAATAGGCGAGCAGTTTTGTATGAAGTAAAACGTCCCACAAAGGCAATCGAAGCAAAACGTATCTCCAGAAAAAATGCGATAGACGCCAGAGCTAAGACAAGAGCCGCAGTGTAGAAAATCATACCGAAATCCGAATTATTGAAGGACAAAGCTAATGCCGTCTTAACCGTGACTGGCGGTGTTTTCCAACATTTCTCGCGCATCAAGTTTTCCCACCGCCGCCACACAGCCAGTATGCCACCGCTAAAGAGGAATTGAATATTCTTCAGTAATGGACGCATAAATTCTTCCGGAAATTCGGTTTTGATTCTGATATATTCGTAATTTCGGAAATAATTGTCAGCGTATTTATTGTGGTGAAACATCAGCGATCGGTCTGTCTCCATCGCATCAGTCACAAGTTTCCAGTAGTAATTGAAATCTTCCGGGAAAGTAACAATTGCCGTCTTGCCCGAAGTCAAGTTATTTGTTACAAGATCCGGAATGTCCTGGTTGGAAATGTACCTAACGCTTCTCAAAATACCATTCAGTGTTTCAGATTGGCGGTAGAATGCTGCCACATTTGTGTGGTTAAATTGACATGAACTTTCTCTATACCAGCTAAAGGTTTGGCTGTGAAGAGAGTCAGACATATGACTTTGGATGGAATCCTTGAATTGGAGGATATTTCCTGGGGTAAAATCCAGACGGTATTCCTTCAGCGTTCGAGAGCATGTGCGTTCCGAATTAGTATAGACTGTAACGACGTCAACTGAGGGAAACAAATACCTCTCCGCAGACGAATATGTGTTTATACTGCGTTGAATTCCCATGGCAAAGTACAGGGTGAAATTGTGGTCACTTAAATTCTTAATTCTGGTCCAATTCATCGTGGCTGGGAGATTCGCCGTGTACTCTGATTTCATTGTCCCCTTGTACGCATTGGAAAGAATAATGCCCACCAAAAGCCATGGCGCAATCAGGGCGACCTTCCAAATTCGTGCTTGCCATGTATTTCTATGTTTTTCGGTGCAGAGAATTTCCAGTGACATTCCGTGCTCCAACAAATAATTGGTGAACGAAAAAAAGGCCCCTAAAAATTCCCGCACCACAAAACTATCGCTTTCTCCGAACAACAACACGTACGTATACGACAATGCGATTATAGTCATGAGCATATACAGCCAAACTGGGGCGCTGAAGGGTGACAAATACGAGCTGAAAGCACTTCCGGGTTGTCTCACCCCATTGCTGGTGATAAATCGCAGAAGGCCAAAATCATTGAAATGGTATATATAAGCGGGAACGTCAGACGTTCTGGCAACTCCATACAGCCTCGGTAAATTACAAATTCTGATCGAGTAGCTTCCATATTTATGTGATGCTCTTTCGTAATTACAGCGCGACAGATTTGGACACAGATAAGACCAAAAACGAATCTCAGTTTCGTCTTTCAGGCTCCACCGTTCTTGCATCTCTTGTAGTTTAATGGTTTTCAAAATTTGCGTGGCCGAACTAGATCCCAATTCACAGTTCGAGATTAAATATTTTGAAGGTTGCAGTGCAAACGCGTAATATGGCAACATTTTCATCCCATGGACACAATCTACGGCTGCACTGCACTGTCGGATTATTTGTGTCGTACCCTCCTCTTGATTAACCTTTATTTGATAGACATCATTGGCTCTGACTGATTTCCTATCAATTCCGATTAACGCCACATGGTCGTATTCACTTTTCCAGGAACTACTGTAGTTGTATGAAATTTGGAACACCAGACAGCTTTTGGTGAAGCCCGTGGTGTACTGAAATAAATGCCAAAGCAAATTGTCGAAATTGTGATGAGTAGAGGAGAAATGGAGAATTATGGTGGGGAAAAACCTGGGACAGTCGTTGTCTTCGTGATCCAACTTGCAAACAACTTCCTGATGTAGCCAGTTATCATATCTGTGCTCACTTCGACGATTTAGTAAGATTTCCGCTGAGCGTGTCTCGACAATCGCACCTACGACACACCTATCGATCCAAGAGCCAGCTTTCCTGCTGAAATTTGGCTTTTCCTTCTCAAAACGCATCTGCTGATCTGTTTCACCAGCAAATTTCCTTCTCCTCGCAAGCGTTCCTGCACGTCGACTTTGGTAGGGAAGTTCCAAGGCTTTATAATTTGGATGAAACTCGTTCATAACCAGGTGCAGGTAACATGGTTTGTATTGATTAATTAGAGATGCAATAGGAAGAACCATCTGCGGATATGCATTTGGACTAGCGATAACAAATTTTGAAAATATACTCAAAAACATTGGGACAACAGCTCCAAGAATCGGAGTAAATTTTGCCATTGTTGCTTTTACCAAAAGTTATAAGCAGTGTCACATGTGTGGAGTTAGATCCGCATTTCTACACTGGAAGGTTGTCAACGTTGCTCTCAAATACAATATACTCAAATAACTGTTATGCTGCCAGAATTGTTTTTCGAAAACTTCTCCTTTAAGCACCTCTTCGTTTAGCATTTTTCGGCCACGCCCAGCTTGGAGTCCCTAGCAATTTATTATCTTTCACTACAGCGGATTTTGGCAATATCCTCGCATCCTTTTACCTTTATAACGATTTATTGTTCAATTTTCTACCCCCACCTTGACATGCTTTTGTCTACAAAGGTTTTGCAATATTTTATAAACCGATAATTCTGTATAACGGTTAGAAGGAGCAGTTTTACGAAACCGTTGTAGAGAGAGAGTTGACTGTATGTTCTCCTGACATTTGGAGTGTCTTCAACACGCGTTGCTTACTTTGATAAAACGTCCTGCAAATATTTGATTTAAATTTAAGATTATCCAAATGCCTATTGCAAAGTTTAACACAATCTCGTTAAATGTGCTAATTTGCATAAATGTTCTGAATGTATCCATCTCGAAAGAGAATTGTTAATACAAACTATGTACATTCATGTTGAAGGGCTGTCATCGTTTCTTTTGTCATTCACGTAGTTGACCGTGAGTATTATCCAGCACGTGCACAAGAGCTGTCGATCCCATACTTCTTGTAATAGCTTAATGACAAGTATTTATCAGTCAAAAGTGATTTGCATTACCTTGGATTCTACTAAAAAATTCGTGCTTTAAAAACTTCGTGCTTTAAAAACTTCGTGCTTGTTAAGCCGAATACTCAATATATATGATTTGCTCCTAACGTCGGACTTCAATGCGGGATCCCTTGAAAATGCATACCGTACGTATGGAATTGAATTAAACCGACTTGACGGCCCCATGACATCTACATAAGAAGGCCGCGAGAAATGATATTTAGCTCGTTATAATGCTAAAAACGCAAGTTTTCGTAATTGCTATACAAGAACATCTTCTGGGCAGGCAAGTCGGACCAGAAAGAACTCTCGCTCTCGAAAGAGCGGATTCCAGCCTACCCAGGACCATGCTACGCTTCACCACTCTTGGCTGTCATGTGGTGAGAGGAGAAGAGAGAGAAATGCAAGCCAGGAGCCGAGGATGCAAATAGACCAAGACGATACGAACCCTTGACAAGGACAGAACTACAGTCACTGTATGCGTGCACTACGGAGGTTACGAAGACCAAGATCTCCTTATCAATCTAGGCTCTGGAACCAAATCGTCTGTCTATCCAAACTACGTGCCACTCTCTCACCAATCCCCCATAATGAATTAAAAATTACGCATACGAAGAAAAAATCAATAAAGAATAATAAAAATACAAAGAACAATAAAAAATCAATAAAAGGTTGAGTTGGGTACGCCCGAATGTATACAAGTTAATAAAGATTTTTATAGGAACATCTTCTTGTGCAGAAGTTATATGTGGCAAGAAAACTAAATAAATAATTGTTTCTACGTAGAGATACGATGGATCCATTTTGAATACACAGCAATTGCATAAATGGGTGCGATTTTCTAATCCTGGGTACATACACACTTAATGTTCTATACAACTTTTCCATGCAACAATATTTTTCGCCCTTCCCGTCCAAGTTGTTATATAGAGACTCCATTGTATATGGAAATCACGGAAAGGTGACACTGACATCAATCTTACCAATTCCGTATAATTTAGGTCAACCGTTCGAGGTGGTACTCTTTCCCAAATCATATATAGTGTACAGGGTATTGTTAATCCCGGATTATAATCCCGGGATTATGGATTCGGATTACGGATTACGTAATCCGAATCCGTAAT
>JAQGBT010004411.1:0-16624 GCA_034698585.1 Disparrhopalites patrizii
TATTCAACAAAATTTGGCTATTTAATAATGAAAGTTTAGCTATTTATTCAACAAAATTTGGCTATTTAATAATGAAATTTTAGCTATTTATTGAACAAAATTTGGCTATTTAATAATCAAATTGTATGTATTTATGCACCAAAATTAAGCTATTTAATAATCAAATTGTATGTATTTATGCACCAAAATTAAGCTATTTAATAATCAAATTGTACGTATTTAGTATTTATTTTATGCACCAAAATTAAGCTATTTAATAATCAAATTGTACGTATTTAGTATTTATTTTATGCATCAAAATTAAACTAGTTATTTACCAAATTGATTTAGCTGTTTTTACATCGAGCTGCTTTATATTAATAGGTAATTTTTCTACTTTCGTCATACTTGTTTTTACATGTTGTAATGTGTATTTTTTTCGTAGCAGCAGGCTGTGGGGCAATCTGGCTACTCCCGTGACACTCTGACATACCCAATTCTGACGGGATACCCCTTGGTCTATTACTACCAATACGTCCCAGCGGGGCCTCCGACGGGGTCACCCGGGTCACCGGCACCAACCCAAGCAGCACCATCACCGCCGCTGCCGCCGCCGGTTCAACAAATAAAAAAGCCTGTGGAAGCATTTCCAAAACACGCGGCCATTCCCTATGACCGGCCCGGCCCCGTGGCAGCCCCCACGAATCAAAATAAGCCCGTGAATCAACCGGTTATACCAAACGGACCGACGGCCTTGTCCTACCCGGTTTCCACGTCCTGGTATCAGAACTACATGTGTTCCCTCTTTCCGTACTTGCCCTCGTGTCAGGCTCAAGCTCAACCCGCTCAAATCATCTCACCCTACCATGGCTTTGGCTCCATCCAAGGCTACCAGCAATTGGCGCAGAATCCGGTGTACTACATTGTGCAGTCTGACGTAAGCCAAAGGCATTAGAATTAGTTTCTCCATAAAAGTCCTCATAAAAATTTGGACCCATAGCAATTCGAGAAGCCAAGTTTTCAAGCTATTACAATGGTTACTGCTGGATTGCGTGCTCAAAATTATTTAGGGTTCAATGCGCCAGAAAGTTTTTAGGCTTAAATGTGCTACAAATTTTTTAGGCTTAAATATGCTACAAAATTTTTAGGCTTAAATATGCTACAAAAACATTTTTAAGGCTTATATACGACAAAACTGTAAGCTTACTACATCAAAAAACATCTGGGCTTAAATATGTCAAAAATTTGTGAGGCTTCGATACGCCAAAAATTTGTTGCGCCTAAATGCGCCAAAATTTGTTAGACTTAAATAAGTCAAAAAACATCTATGCTTCAATGCGCCAAAAATTTGTATGGCATCAATACACCAAAAATGTTTTAGGTTTAAATACCCCAAGAAACATTTATGCTAAAATACGCCAAACATTTATTAGGCTTCACCACGCCAAAATATTTTTACGCTTTAATACGTCAAAATGTTGTTACGCTTCAATACGCCAAAACTTTGTTACACTTCAATGCGTCAAAATATGTTAGGCTTCAATACGGGAAAAACGTTTTAGGATTAAATACACCAAAAATTTTGTAGACTTAAATACGTCAAAAACATTTATGCCTAAATGCGCCGAAAATTTGTTAGGCTTAAATACGCCAAAAATTTCAAAAATGTTCTAGGCGTAAATACGCCAAAACTTTATTAGGCTGAAATAAGCTAAAAATGCCTCGTTTTCTTGTGGAGGGTCGATTTGTATGGTAAAGCAGGTGCCAAATTTTTCCGGGCACGCCGTAAATGATACTAGCAAAAAATATTTCGAAATATTATCACATTTCCATGGTTTTAAATGACTGTTATACGGAATATATTGACATTTTTGTGTGGTTAAATCTTTAAATGTATTTTGTTATTTTGTAAAATGTTAAATTTGCTTGCTTGAAAACTGTTAAAGGGAAGACCGCCATCGAATGTGGTGGCTCCCCCGGGAACCGTTGGGGTCATTAAAATCTCGGGTCCGGCCGCGGGGAAATCCGATAAGCCCCAAGTGGATGGGGAACCGCCCGTTGCCATTCCGGCTCCGAGAGACGCCCTCAAGCCATCTCCTACCAATGACTCCGTCGGCGAAGAAAGTGAGGTCAAAGTTGAAACTGTCAACAATCCCGTGGAGATTGAAACGTCCGTCGAATAATGTTACCTTCACTCTGAAAAAATTAACGAAGGAATTTATTTTAAAAAATCCTGGTACAAAACAAAAACGGGCATTGGTAAATGGGTTATTCCCGAATTTGGGATGAAAGGCATTGCTTCTTTTTTAATTACTTTATTTCCTTTTCCTCAGCACCAATTTTATACTTGAACCAATCATTTTTTTGGGTCATATATTTCGCTGGGTCACATATCGTTCAGGAAAATGGGCAAATATTGTAATTTGTAGTACATAGATAGTAGAAGTTCCCATTATCTATAAATCTAGAGTATATTCCTTAGTTTTTTTTACTTTCAAAAATAGTTTATGATGTACAAATTTTGACGAAAAATTTGTTCTGGTATTGCTCAGGGAAATGTTCGAGGTTCTGGAAATGTATACACTTTTATATGCGGAAATAATTTGTTGCAAATAAATGCATGACTTAAATATTGAATAAATAAAACGTTTTTAAAGGTAATGAATAACCGCTCAAATTTCTCCAAAATGCTAAACGGACTTGGCGTCGGCAAGGAATTGGTTAATTACAATTTTCTACTGCAAATATTTAATTAATAGCAATAGCCGTTTTTCGAATTTGGAACAAACGTTTTTGAAAATCATAGAAAAAAATACTTATTTTCCCATTATTAAAAAGCTTCCAAAATAAAAGCCTAAAAAACGCTTTTAATGCAACAACTCCGAAATTAGAGGTGCGCGGGAAATTTGAAATTTCGTTCCATCTGTTTTTCTGTTGATGTTGAATGTTGAATCTAAATCGCTTTTCTTCTAAAACTTAAACTTGATTTTCATCATTAATCGTCACCCTTTCATTTTTTGTCTGTGTCCATTTATTTACATCCATTCTAAATCTCTCATTGACTTCTAAAATTTCACAATTTTTTTAAATTCTAAAATTGCATTCATCTCAATTCATCTGTATTCCATCTTTTGTTTTACTCCGTTCTGTTTTTATTCGGCGGCGTTTTCTAGTGTGAAATTGATCTCTTTAATGGTGTGCAGGTCCTTGTCATAATAGCGTAAAAGGTCACGCATTAACTATATATATATATTATTGAGCACCTTTGATTCAGTTTTTGTAACGTGAAAACGTTAATTGGAATCGTTTTCAAAAATTTCGAGACCAACTTGAGAATTGAAAACTGACTTCGTAGACGTTAAGCATTTAAAGAAGATTCAACGTTGTTTTCTTCCTGTATAGGTATTAAATTGTTTGTAAAGAGGAAAATCCTGGTCGTCGCAATTCCTATTCGGGCTTGAGCGCTAATGATGCGGTTCGAATTGATTGGTTGGGAACTTCTTGTGACTTTGTGTGCTGGATTCTCGACTAATCCGTCGAAATGCTAGAGAGATTACAGTTTTGCACGAAGAAACAGATGATTCTGGCCGTCATTCTCTTGGGTTTGTAAGTGACCTTTGACACAAAAAGAGCGTATACAATTGCAAATTTACTTAAAACAAAAATCTTTAATATATTCAAACTTCAAACATTCCCCCAGTAGCAATGTGAAACTGAAAAAAAAGTCATCCGTGTCACTGTTTTAAAAGGAACGGACTAAAAGGTGGTGGGGTTATTGTTGGAACTGCAACGAGGAATTTTGCAGCTTTTCTTGACTCTTGACCTATTCTACACGTCATGTCACGCGTCATTCAAATGTGTTTTGTATCATTTAGATTAACCGTTTTGTTACTGTTTTGGGAGGGGGCTTTGGCCGCCGAAGAAGAACATAAACCCTCGCCCTCCTCAGCTTCGTCCCGGCCCCTTGTGGCCCATGATAATGTTGACCTGACAAATAATTTTGTATCCGCGGATAAAATACCCCCTGCCTTGTCGGGGGAGAAAGTCCCTAGCCCTCCGGATCAGACGACGAGACCTTGTTGGCTGTCGGAACAATTCACCATCGAAAAGCCCTGTACAGCTTGCTCGGGTAATTATTGACTTCATTCTTCAACAAAATAATTTGTAATTCACTAATTGTGTGGTAAGAACGAATGCGCAAATAATGTATTTTTAACGAATTTAATCTTAATTTCTAGAATTTGAAAGGAAAAGTAAATTGGTTCCTGCTTGCACCAAGACTGGTTTGAGAGAAGTGGTTCGATGTAGCGTATCTGGACTTTATTCAAGAAGGTGAAGCAATAACAGTACTATCGATTTGAATTTACATTAGTATGTATTACTAGTATTGCCGGCCATCCGCAAATGGATGACCCGTTCATTTGGTCATCAGCGTAACGAACGTCCCTAAAGTAACGCGGAATAGCGCTACGTCTTTTTATGTTTTTTAACTGTGTATGTAGGTTAGGAAGATAGGATGTAGAATGTATACATATAAATATAAATATGTTTAATTAAGTACATTATATACAATTTCGAAACACCGTCATTGAAAACTTGACTTGTCGCAGAACTGCATGATTATTCTTCGTCTTGTTCCATTGCGTTTCTTCATGTTCAATGTCTTCATTGAGAATCTTGTATCTATTTGAAGAAGTTTTGTTATGGTATTAAGTTATGTTAAATAGTTTTGTTTTTGTTATTGCAGCTGTTCCAGAATCCCTAATTTGGAGAAGAGGAAATTCTTGGTGTTTGAAAGCCTGATGCTCCTCGTTGCTATTCTTTCGTATGGGTTGGTGAAGTTTAGGACTAGCCAACTAGAAAGATCTGAAGCGAAACGAATGGAAGCTAGCTTAGCGTTGGGATAGTGTGAAAAGTGGATATACGTATTAATGAATAACTGATAAATGTTAAACCGTAACTCAAACGTGAGGTATAATACCACAATTTAACAATTAATGGTTAATTAAATTATTCCGACTTGTATTGTTGTTGCTGACGCTGAGTTTCTTTAGGTCAGTAAGTGTAAATTGCCTGGGGCAATACTTTTTATTTGAATGTAATTCAATTAATAACTGATTAAATATTCTCAGCATAGGAGAAAAGGTATTTCAGTACACAGGGTCTAGTCGAGGTGGCTTTTCTAATTGTAGTGATTGTATTTAAGTATTTATTATTTATACATCCGTTGAGACTATTTCGTATTTACATCAAAGCTTGGAACAATGGGGAAAATTGGGAAAGAACAGCTGGCGAGGGAGATGTTCGAATATTTCAGCTCCATTACGGAGCAACCACTTGTGATAGTGGAAATTTTGTCCTTCGAAAACGAAAAAATAACCCTGGATTTGGAAAATATGATAGCCTTATTTTTATTGGATGTGTACGATTTGTATTCTTTTTTTTCTGTGAAAGCTATTTTCGTTTCGAATTTAAATGAAGATGAGTGTGACCAAAACCAGAATAATAGAGTGGTTTACACAAGTAGCAAGTTGCTGAAGCACATGTCTTTTAGCAGTAGTAAAGAGGCTTTAATTGAAGAAATTAAGGAAAACACTGAATTTAATCTGGAAGAAAACAGAATTTTCGACTGTAGAAAGCCATCAGTTCATATGGTGGGAAACAAGATGAATGTTGCAGGATTAAGTGCAGTATTGAGGTTCATCCTCAAGTTTACCTGCAGAAGGCATGATACTCAAGAAATTGAAACGACGGCCAGCGGGAGAATTAACCGAAGAGAGATACTGGATAAATTGCTTGGATATCAACGGGGTTGTCTTCAAGCGTGTGCCGAATCTTCTATCTGGACCAAATTCTGTGAAGTCGATATGATCCAGGCGACAGTAGCGTTACGAGATAAACTCAATGAGCTCGTAAATGGAGCGAAAACTAATTGTTCTGTGGATAAAGAAATGCCGCTTTCACTCTCCTCGCTGAAACTGACTGCAACCACATTTGAGTTCCCTAAAGATTTGCTGCGTCTTGAGTATCACTTGACTCGACCTGTTCGGATTCACAATTTCCGCAAGAGAATTCAAACTGGAGGTGAGAAGGAAGGAGAAAATAATCAAGATCGTAGTCACAAGAAAGGTGCTTCAAGTCAGGGGCAAAGAGGGGGCATTCAGGTAGATGGATTAGCGAAGAAACAACCTCATCCTCAGCAAATACCTCATGACTTCGCCGAGGGACCCGATATTACTTTAGCAGATGTACTACTTTTCCCCTGTGTTGAAGTAGCCATTCACGTTCTTGGTCATCAAATGTTTGAGAAATATGTACCCACGGTGTATAACTGGCATCGACGTGTTAAAACTCTCCTCCCTGTTTCTCCCACAGTGACTTATGAAGACGGCGTTTCACCAACACAGGTACATCAGGTATTAAAAGATGTAGCCATCCAAGTTCCAGAGATTCCGCAGGAGAGCCTGTACAAAAGTGATCCTTTGAGATACAAGGCGAAATTGAGACTCTTTACCAAGCAAGATGATATTGAAGCTGGCTTAAAAGTTCTGTCAGAGAAAGGCATCCAAGCACTAAATTTTAATGAAAGCGAAATGCCTTCCTTCAACTGGAGCTCGGTACCTCTGGAGGTTCATCCTGAAGGTGGCCAACTTCCTCCAGCCAGAGTGGAAAAGAAGTCACACCAGCTTTCAAATTTGGCTTTGATGGTTGTAAAGGTATTCGAGGATAAGTATGCGTCTAAAAGCTCGTCTGGAAAGAGAGTAACTATTGTGGACTTCTGCTCCGGAGGAGGGCATTTAGGTAAACCTATTTTTTCCGATTTCGTAATTAATTTCATGGTTTTTAGCGCTATAGGTTTTCTACGTGCGTGTCTACGTGTACGTCTTGATTGGCACTCACGGGAATGCCTTTCGGGGAATTTCGCGATATTCAGTACGAATGTATTAATGTGTTTCTTATTTCAGGAATGCTTTTAGCATACTTGCTTCCACAGTGCGAAATAATATTGGTGGAAAACAAGGAAGAGTCTTTGCGGCGGGCAGAGAAGCGCGTGAAACTGTTGAGCCTCACTAACATTACGTTCTTCCAGTGTAATTTGGATTACTTTACGGGTCACTTTGAGATTGGTGTAGCTCTCCATGCTTGCGGAACGGCCACGGACCTTGTCCTCACGAAGTGTGTGGGAATGAGATCCTCATTTGTATGTTGTCCCTGTTGCTACGGAGGCATTCAAAGCAATCATATGCTGCAATATCCGAGAAGTTCTACTTTTCTTGACGCCATGAATTCCAGCTCGGGTCTTTTCTCCTCAAAACACTATTTGGTTCTTGGACATGCCGCCGATCAGACTCACGAGGAGAGCAATGAGAAGACCCAGCAGGGTCAAGTCTGTATGAGGATGATTGATACGGACAGATGTTCCCATGCAGAAGAGAACAACTACGACGTCTTCCTGCAAAGAATGCGACCTCCAACCTGCTCCCCGAAAAATCACATTTTAGTAGGGGTACCTCGTCCCGAATGATACTTCCGTTATTTTCATTCCCGGAGTTGTTAATTACATCCTTTTTAACCTCCGTCTCCGTCTTATACACATTGGTACATTGTATATCTTCAGTCCCGTTAAAAATACTCGTGACCAAGTAATCAATAGATACGAAAATATTAAATGTTGCAACTTGTAAGTATGTCAATGTTTTTTCTGTGCTCACGTCATTTGTGAGTGTACGTAATATTTGCATATAGTATAGTACACGTATATATGAGGCTGAAGTACGAAATCTGGGTGCTCCCGATTACAAAATATGACTATCTCGATTCTATGTAAATGCTGCGAAAATTGACCAACTCACCGGAAGATCAATCCAGCTATCCATATGCAGCAGTTTTTGCATATAGTTTTTTTTCGTATTGTAAGTACACAACATACGGATATTGAATTTTCTTTTTTGAGAGTTGACAATTATTTCTGTTTTCACACAGAATCAAGATAATCATATTTGTAGTTAAGCTAATTGGTTCTAGTCAGATTTTGTATTTCACCTATCTGTAAAATCGTAAAATGTCAAAATGTGTCTAGTGTCTACGTATCCTTTAATTAAAATTAATTATTCTAACACTTAATAACATGGCGTACCGATAGCTCTTTTCTGTCCTAAATCTTCGTTCTGCACTACTGTAAACCGAAAAAGTAGATCCAGGTATATCTTAATCAAAAATTGTCGAAATTAGTACCTCTATGTCTGTTATATTTGATTTCAGCGATGTCATTGAGCGATTTTGAGACTTAAAATGAAAGTAAAAAGTGTCTCTGGTTTACATTTTGAAGTCAGGCATATTCTTGTTTTTAGTTGTTGGTTTATAAACGTCTTGGATTCCCATATTCACGTTTATGTGAATATATTTGTATGCGGAATTGCGGAATGCTCTTGCGTATTTTACAATACATTTTATAGGTTTACATCTTAATACGCTGTGTCAATAATGAATACACTTTAAAGTAATCGCTTTTAGCAATTGTATATACAAGAAACTTTTGATTAGGCAGTTTGCTACACTGATTGCGAATTAGGGACACCGCTAAACGATTTATTATGCACGATTTTCAAAGCAATAAAATCACAGGCACCATCGAATTCTTTCGCTGGGTGTCACCCACAATCACAATAGGCTTTGGAAGTAATAAATAATTTAAAATAAAAAAAATAAACTTCGTAACATTAATAACGAACCGGGGAATCACATAAAAAAATTTGATTTTTAACAATTAATACTTTTCAACAGATCTAATCTCGTTATTCTACGTATCTACGTAATACTTACGGTTGTACATAATAGTATGCATATTAAAACCATAAATAATAACATACTATAAACTATAAAAATGTATAAGTAATATATATAATGTATGTACTATTAAGTACCAGATCTACTGCGTGTGTAATGCGTAACAGATATCCCTATTCCCTATGCTTTGCTGCCGTTTTCGCTATTCACTAATTTATTCTATTTTCTTGGCTGCATCTTTCTTTGCAGCAACTTCCTTAGCTGATTGTTGTTGTTTCAACATTCCAGGGATGTCGGAATACAGGAAGGTTCCGAAGAAGGTGAGGAAAGTACCAAACCAGTGCAGGACCGTGAATGCGTTACCAAAGTAATATATGGAAAAGATGAGACTCAAGAACTTTCTCAATGTTACAACAAGAGTCACAGTTAGAGAAGTACACTCTGTGGTCAAGACGAAAACCGAATTGATGCAGACACACCTGAGTCAAAAACAATAATTCAGGAATTTAGATTGAGCGTATATAGCGTATAGGTGGTAATGGCAACTGTGGAAATGGAACGTGAATTTATTTGAATCCTTGATTGAAAAAAACAACTTACTGAAACAAGACATTGGCAGTAATGTAAGCCCAAATGCTTGGTACGGCCATTCCGAGAATATTAATTGGTTCTGAGCTATTTGCAATTCCAATGTGTGTTGCCAAGTCAGAATACAATAGCACAAATCCAGGCAGGGGTAGAAAATGCTGTTAACAAATGAAACAACATTATTAATTATTCGGCAGCTATGAGTAAGAGCATCTATAATGGATACTTGTGTCTAGAATGAACCAGTTAGTGGGTTGTTTCTGTTAATAAAATCTAAAAGGAAAACATCCTAAGACGAAAGGAAATGATTGGTTTATATTTATAATCAAACTACACATTGGGAAACACTTATATTCTTTGAAGGTCTGTGTCGTACTGTACAATTGCTATTTATTATCATTACTTCGTTACGTACTTTGGGAGTACTTTGGATGGCGCTACGCACACGATTGAACTACAAACAAAACACATAATTAATAAAAATACGAAAATAGCAACGAACCGTGAAGAAAAGGGCTTCGCGAGGATGTTTTCCGTACTGTTTATACATGACCTCCTGATATAGGCCCATTCGAGCAGACATAAACAAGGCAAATGTTAAGATGGTAATACCTGTGGATATAGAATTCAAATTAAATTATTACATATTCGATCCATATAAATCCCACTCTACTTTCTTAAAAGTCAATGCGCTTAAGAAAGATTTCCGACATTGCGAATTACAATTACTTATAATTCCGTACACGATTACACACTTGTGTACACACACCGTGTATGTACACGGGTACACGTGTATAAAATAAACGTATACGAAACATATACAGGTATACATATGTGAAATCAGTGAAATGACAAAGCCACATACCTACAACCCACCAGAAGTAGTCTGAGAATCCTTCCTCTGGGGCTGGTTTATCTGAGCTCTGAAAACCAACAAGTGTAACAGTTAACTACTATACCCGATAATAATAATTCAATGAATTGGCTTTGTTGATCAAGAAATAGTGCACATGAAAAACAGATGTTGTTTTCTGTGACATACCACCATATCCTTTCCCGACGCAATGGTACAAACAGCAATTCCCACAGAGATCATGAATACAGATATGTACTTCATTGGAGTGTACCTCTTGTTCATGATGATCATTCCTAATATCATATTCGCCATCAGAGAACCCTGTTACAAAGAGTCGATTTTACTTATTATTAGTCATTAGAATTATCGACACCTCGTTGCACATTCGCTACTCGTCTTTTTACGCTTGGTTTGACATAGGTGCGTGTGACGTAATTGTGGACTGATAAAACTTACGGCTCGAAATATAAGGTGAAGGGTCATAGATATATTGTAATTGAAGGCCATGTTGTTTGTTGTGCTGACCACAAAAAAGAACACCACCAGAGTAATGTATTCGCTGAAAAGACAGAACAAATAATTAAATAGTAACTGTACATCATGGCTTCACTGCAATGCATGTGCTTTAAAGCAGTTTCTTTAAATCAGGAAAAATAACTAGATTCTCAATTCGAGGCCACTGGTTTCAAACAGCACCCTGAATACATATACATTAGCACACACCTACCTTCATTTTAGGTTCAAGTTAGAGCTAGAAATAAAAACGAATGATGGAACAAAACTGAACCGACTGATTAGTGTGAACAAAATTTGACCTACCGGACAGGTACATTTAGTTTCTTGGTACCACATCGTAGAGTGGTTAGAAATCCTTCCAGGGAAATGAGTACAAACTGGGAGAAAGTAATGAGATTCCCACTGCCGGGATCAGCGCTTGAAAAAACAATAATTAGCAAAATTGGACAAAATTTTTACGTTTAGTTGATGTAATTCATCATGATATCATGAATTTTATTAAACCAGCTGAAACACCATCAGAAATTTATGACAGCAAACTTACACAACCAGGAGCTCCAAAAAAACAACGTTGATGCAACATCCAACGAAGACACTGAGGATGGCTAAAGATGCCTTCCGACTCATTCTCAATATGCCTGTTAAGGAATGACTGGAATGAGATCAGGTATATACAAATTACAAAAATCTATTTTGATATGAAATGTCAACAATCATAAAGCTATAGAACTCAAAAGAAACACTTTCCCCTGCTACGATTTGTGTTGTGAAGAGGGATGGTGATTGTGAACTATAATAAAACTAAAAAAAAGCTTATGGTGGAATCATTTTTTTATAAGTTTTTTTTGCGAATTTGAATTGAACCGTAAAATCAAAAAATCAAAATTGTCCATAAAATCTCACTTTTTCTCTCTCACCGGTCAATTTGTGTTTTCCCGCGTGATCATGCAATTCTCATCTCAATAAAATTTAATAAACGTGAGAAAAAGAAATTCTCGATTTTGAATTTCTCTGTCTCTCTCTCTGTCAGTTCAGTCAGTGGTGTCTCTGTCATACTTCGGAATTCGGAACCGTCGTCGTCGGATAATCGGATGATGAATATTATTTTACTAATTAGAGTATTAAAGTATTAATTTATTATTTGTGATCCGTTATACATACCACACCCGAAATAAGCAGTGAATTACCAGAAAAAACACCATGGACAACGAATCCTGGCAGAACTGTTTGATTTGCCTCCGCGACTTCCAATCAACTTCACCTCATTCCAAGGAGCCAACCCAAGTTCTTGATGATCGATTTCAGGTTCTGTGTCAATACTTGGACTGGGCCCGACCTCCATCTGAATCCTTGACCTTTGACTTCCGCCATGAACCATTCCCTTTTTGTGATTACTGTAGCACGGAAATTGGGAGGCTTCATAGTTTACATGAGGAACTTCAGAAGATTTCGCTGCAAATCCACCAAATCCAAGGCTGGATGTTCGCCAGCATTCTTGAAAGTTTCCGTCATCAAAGAGGAGACTCAAACTCAGATATTGAAGCTTACATCGCAATCCAGGTACAGAAGGAAGATATTCCTTTTCAAAATAATGCCATCTCAGTTGGCCTGGATGAACCGAAGAGGTCAGCCTTGAAGAAAAGGCGATTCAGATATTACAGAGATCTTACGAAACGACGTAAGTTTATGCAGAACAAAAACAATAGGTATATCGAATCATGCTGAATAGATTGACTTTAGTTATATTTCCGGGTTCTATTTTTGTTTTTCTAGGTTTTGACGTCAATGTGAACATCTCGGCCAAAGAGCGTCAAGTTTGTTCGGCAGGCGTGACCTGGAAGGCAGAAGCTCGTCAGAAAACCGAAGACCAATCAGCTTTTGATATTGATTTGGGCACTGAAGAACAAATGGAGATTCTTGTGTCTCCAAATCCCGTCTATGAAGGAGCTGATAATGATGATTGCTCCGATGACCTAGACGAACCAGATAAAGACCTGCTTGAAGTTGATACCGCCTTTGTATCAACCTCAGCTCAAGCTTTGCCGACTAATTATCCTCCTGGTAGGTATAGTTTTAGATCAGTATCAAGTTGTTCTCGACGTTGTGCACTTGTGATTGTAATTTTTTTAAATTTTGACTTTTTCCAACTAAGCCGTAGATTTCCTGAAGAAATTTGAGCACATCAGTCCCGAAGACAACAAAATTCATTGGTTTGCGAAGTCGACACATGGCAAAAAAGTGGAGCAGATGGGAATTAACCGGTTTGCGTACAACCGTAAGCGTTTCTTTGAATTTGTGGACGGAAATGCGTGGAAGTGTTTACATTGTGGATTGAAAAGCTTCGATAAATTGTCGTTTCTTGGCCATTTTGAGCGGGTATATAATGGATGTACGGGTAAGTCAAACTTATACTATACTTACGTTTTTGTAATATTTGCAGTATATAAATAGTGTATTCAGGTAATGTATAAATAATAGTATATTGAAAGATACATCCATGTTTGTGTACGAAGCTGAATTGTTTTTTGGTTTATCAGGTAACGTGCCGGAAAACGCTATAAAAGAATGCAAATTTGAACAGTATTTCTATGACGAACTGGAATCTGGTGAACACGAGTGTCGTGTTTGCCCTTTTAAATGCAAAAAGGAGAAGGAAATGAAAAATCATATTATTCAAGAGCATCGGAGTACTAAAAGTAAGTAAATATTTTTTTTAATTGAAATGATTGCATGAAAGCCTCCAGACGTTTGTTTGTGCACAAGCGAAACTGTTTATTGATTGCTGCTAAATTATAGAAACCAAGAAATTATGTTGGAATTGGAAGAGAGTGGGACCAAATTTACTAACATTCGACAATCACTTTGTTTTGGAAAAGGATGATGATTCGGGTAGGAAACGAAAAAACCTTCAGTGTGAGAAATGCAATATCATTTTAGGAACTAAATCAGCCATGCGACATCATCTTCAGCGTGTACATTGTAAGTTAGTAAGACATCGACAATGATTTATCTGCGTATTAAATATTAATTATTATTATGAATAATCAGTGTTTTAATTAAGAATCAATACCCAATAATCAGCACATGAGAAGTTCCTAATACCTCATTATATATATAAATTATATATACATCATTATGCGTTCAATATTTGGATATAAGTGGCAATATTTTGCCAATGGAATTATGTTACACATATTATCCGTTTTGGAACAATCAGGGGACACAGGTCGACGAATTCAAGCTCCAGCCGTCCCGTTACTTATTTTCAGACCGTTCGATATTTATTTATTTAGGAAAGGCTTCAATTTCATTTTATCAATACTTTTTAATTTTTAAGAAAAATGTTGAACTCCAGAGAAACGTAGTTATAGGTTTTAATATTTGTAATTAGATTTTGGTACCAGAACGTACGATCTACGGTCATAACTCATAACTGAATGGAAATGTAAAATTGGATTCTTGTTTTGTTTATAATATGCATTTCAACTCATAATCAGTTGCCACCGTACTATCAGTTACTGTTGTAAACATTTTTTACTGGCAACCACTTCCCTGCGACAATGTTTTGAGTATCATAAGCCAAATTTCATTAAAAAAAGCGAACGTTCTGGAGAGAAGTTATGGCTGGTGAGTGTTTGTGAATTCATCGACCTTGTGCTCTTTGTTGTTGGTTAGAAATTGGTAAAATTAATGACATACATACTTCCATTGGAAAAATTGCATCATTATTCATTTGTGCCACACATTAAGACAACGACGCTGGTGAGAGCTTCGGACGAGCGGCTTTTTGGGCTTTAATTCTTTATAAAAACACTAATGAAAGCTGACTTACTTTCTAAGTTTGTTTTTCCGCATGTTTATTAATCCGATTTTAATTGTGACTTACTTCAATTCCACAGCTGCAGTAACCCTCAATATAGTTACAAGTATCGAGCCAAATAAGTTTGTTACTACCAATAACATCACTTTTGAGTTTCGGGGAGATCACCATTATTGTATGGAATGTGGTTTCGTGATTGGATCGTACAAAGCGATGCTGAACCACGTTCGACAGCAACACACACGTACGTATAAGCTCTTAATTTTTAATATAATCACATGTAGAACTTTTTTTTTATTTCCAAAGCAAAATTTTGTTTAGCTATAGAAGGATATTTTCATATTCATCGACTTTTTTGTTTTTGCTTTCTACATAGATAAAAAGGATTTAGTATGCGAAGTTTGTGGGAACCCATTTAATGACATCAAGCAATTAAGATACCATTTACGGAAGCATCACGGCGTGGGTCAAGACTTGGCTTGTGGTCAGTGTGATAAAGTTTTCAAGATCGCCAATGATCTCCGGTACCACGTCAACACCGTCCATGCCGAAAAAAATGTGTTGTGTGAGACCTGTGGAAAGGGTTTTGCAACTCCGGGCTTACTGAAAGTGCACATGAAATGTCACACTCAGGTGGCATGTAAAATTTGTGGGAAGGTCTTTAATGTTAGAACCATAAGAGGTCATATGGATACCCATTCAACGGAACCCAAGTACGAGTGCAAAGTATGTCATAAGAAGTTCAAAATTTACTCTGCTATGACAATTCACAAGCCCATTTGTGGTGGGAAAAAACCTTACAAATGCGACATTTGCGGAAAGGGCTTCCGGCAAAAGTCAACCGTCCCCAAACACAAGCAGTCCTTCCATTCAACTCCCTCGTACCCTGGTAAAATACGTAAAAGCCCCAAGAATCCAATCAAGTCTGAAGGCGTTGGAGCCAAGGAAGAGGAACACCTGCATATTCGCAAGAGTATCGTCTAGTCAAACATATCGATCATATTCAGCATTATAATTAAATAAGCAAATTTCTATTTCCGACACGTACTTACTGGAAGGATATCAAGACGTTTAACTCTATACATTTAAATAATTCGTTGCGAATTGATGCAAAGAAATGTGAGCAATCATATACATAGATTTTTTAGTTTGACAATTGTAATTTCCGAGTTACCGTTTTTTGTTTTTAGATCTACAGTGTTGAATTTGATTCAAAAGGAAAACACGTTTTTTCATGCTCCGATTTTAGCCCTCATAGGTACAATGGAAATAAATCGCAATTAATTAATAAGTAATTTAGTACCTAATTAAGTACCTGTAATTTTAGCAGGTAAAATTCTGTCCTGTACATTCTCTGGGCACCTGCCGTCTGCATGTAGTCATTTTAGTGCCTAAATGCTGATTGTATCTCTGTTCTAAAAATGGGTAATCTCGTCGATCCATCACAACGAAGGTCGCTGTCAGGTCATGTCTGATGTGCCGCTGTGTCATGCTTGATGCTCATTTTGAAAATCTTTTATTTCTTATTGCCTGCTGTTATGCAATTGTCAAGTTTCTAGATTTCCTTGCATTTCGCTATGTATGCCGCGAAAGTGGGAAAAAGAGATCTAGTCAAGGATCAAATCAAGGATTCTGGAAAATCGAAATCCCGAATCTTCCGGATTGCAGAAATAAAAAAATAAAAATTTAGAATGAAAAACAGCAAACAGTTCTTTCAAAGGAAAACCGAGAGCAGGATTGAAAAAAAAACTCAAACAACAAAAAGTGAATCGTTAAATTAGCCGATGACAGAAACTGCCGGAGAATGAGCTGTCGGTTATAGTTATAGGTGACATTCACAACTTTTGCCACTACTCCGATAAAGAGCCCCGAGAATTAAGCATGCAGAAAACAATGCACTGCCATTTATCGGGTAACTGCTTGATTTGCGTCCGTGACCTCCAGTCATCTGCACCTTATTCCAAGGAGCCAACCCAAGTTCTTGATTATCGATTTCAAGTCCTGTGTCAATACTTGGACTGGGCCCGACCTCCATCTGAATCCTTGACCTTTGACTTCCGCCATGAACCATTCCCTTT
>JAQGBT010004412.1:0-16618 GCA_034698585.1 Disparrhopalites patrizii
CCGCATTTCCCCAGCAATAACAACATGTGTGTCTCTACAAAAAAAAGTGGAATAAAAAAAATAATAATACGACGCACTCCCATTAGCTCAGGAGTAAAGGGAGACTTGTGTCTCAAACAAATTGCCCACTTTCGCTCCACCTTTAAAAGCCACGCACTTTTTCTCGGATCCGGGCATCTACAGCAACCCAAAATTGTTCGGCAACCCATTTCCACGGCAGGCACAAGTAACATACAAACCCCGACGGGCCACGTCTTCCCCGGGCTTTTCTGTTCAAGGGATTATGGGAGAGGAGCTGAAAAATTTAGAGGTAGCAAATGTGAAAATTCTCCAGCATGGTGGATCCCCTGTAATTTCTAATGGAAGCCGGAATTCCAGGAGAAACTGATACTTGGTCGATTCCCCGAAATTCGCAGGGTGGTATTAGTTTGGGGGGAATGGATTGAAGGGGTGGCGGGAGAATTAAATAGAGAGAAAAGGAGGGATTATTTCCCTAGACGGAGCCCGTTTTCGGTCAATGTCCCGGGATTTAAAATTTCACTGAGTTCCATGGTGAAGATGTTTTTTGTGATCTCTCCTTTACCACCGGGCGGTCATTAGTGCTGTCGGGACTCAAAACCGCAGCCTTTCTCTCCTATTCATCGCCCTCTCTCACTTTCCTCTTTTGTCTCTGTTTCCGCACTTTCTACACATTTTCTATTCCCCTTCCATTTTGCTCTGATTCTCTCTCTTAGTTTGCCTCGTTTTCTAGTTTTATTACCCTTGATTTGTCTGTATTTTTCTCGCTTTCTTGTTTTTGACGTTTTCTAGATTTCTTGCGTTCGTTAATTTCTTCCTTTTAATTCTTCCTGTTTCTCTGTTTTCTCGTTCTTTATTTTACTTTCTAATTTAATCTTGATATTTTTATATTTCACATTATCCCGAATTTTGCTCTTTGATCCTGCCTTTGTAAATATTTGTGTTGATTATTTCTTCCATTATTTTTTCTCTTGATGTTTTCTCTATTTTTATGTTAATTTCTTCCATTATTTTTTCTCTTGATGTTTCTCTCTATTTATTTCTCGTGATGTTTTTCTCTATTTATTTCTCTTGATGTTTTCCTCTATGCTTTCTCTTGATGTTTCTTTCTATTTATTTTTCTTGACGTTACTATTTATTTCTCTTTATGTACTTATGTATTTATTTCTTCTGATGTTTCTCTCTATTTATTTCTCATTATGGTTTTCTCTTGACGCTTCTGTATATTTATTTTTCTTGATGCTTCTTTCTATTTATTTCTCCTGATGTTTCTCCCTATTTATTTCTCCTGATGCTTCTCTCTATTTATTTCTCTTGTGGTTCTCCCTTATTTTGACTAACTTCTCTTGCTTTTTCTTATGTATTTTGCGTGTTTGTGTTATTTCTATTTGAACCTTGATTTTTATCTGTTCTACCAATTTTATTGATGTTTCTTCATTTCATTTTATGCTTTTGTTGTCTTTCTGTGTTTGTTTTACTTTCTCCCTTCCTTTCATTTACTGCCCCTCAATATCTCTGTGCCTACACGCGTTCCCATTTAATCCTGCACACTCTCCTTGCACCTCTCTCTCCCTCCCCTCCGTCGCCCTCCTCCCAACCGGAGGCCCCCTCCCCAGAGAGTCCCCTCAGCCCCCCACATTAATAGGTGTGTACTCTTTTGAATATTTTTAATTAGAAGCTCCATGAGACCCCCCAAAGAAAGGGAAGTTCTCTCTCTCCAGCGAGGGAGAAACAGACCAAGTGGGGCTCTCAATGGACTTTGTCAAGGGCTTTCTTTCCAGGGCTAACTAGGTACATTTTGTTTTACCAAGGACTCTTATATAAGCTACATATAATCATAAAGTGAGGCGTAAAAAATGTGAGCTTCCCTCCCTTCCTATAAGCCCACACATCTTTCTCCCACTCCATCACTCTCCCTCTTATAGGCTCTCCATTTCCCTCATGAAGGAGGCTCAAGTGTGAGTAAAGAGTGGCGGAGAGGAAGTGAGTGAAACATGGGATCAAAACTTTCACTCTCGAGATTAAAAATATATGTAGAGGGAAAAAAAAGGGTTGAGCTTGGGGTAAACAGGGACATATTTCTCAGTATACGGAAGGTGCGTGTGTGTCTGAAATTCCCTGGAAGAGGAAAGACGACGATGTAAACCTGAGACTGCTTTTCCTCTCTCTCTCTCTCTCTCTCTCTCTCTCTCTCTCTCTCTCCAGTACTTTCTCTTTCTCAGGATGCACTAACTAATAATAGTTCCCTCCACGTGTTTCCCTCTGCAGAAGTGTGAGAGCCGAAGCTTTTCCCTCTCTCCCCCGCCTCAACTTTCCCTCAGGCTTCATCCTACATTAGGATGCAGTTGGAAAGGGAAGGAAGAGAGAGGGAAAGGGCGAGAGAAAAGAGAGAGAGAGAAAGAGAGTGAAAGAGAGAGAGACTGCGAGAGAAAGAGAGAGACTGAGAGAGAAAGGCGCTGGGAGTAAAAGGAAGCGACGTGCCCGGCCTTCGAAATCTGCCTTTCACCCTGCTATTAGAGGGCCGTCCGTAGGACGGGGGAATATATATAACTTCCTTTATTTAATGGCTGTGAGCGGGAGAAAAATGTTTTTTGTTTGTATAAATTATCTCTCTCTCTCTTTCCCCTTTCGTCCTCCGCCAGAGCTATGAGAGCCTTCATGTGGATGCTTTTTCCAATAATGAAAGAAAAATTAATTTGGCAGGGAAGACCAAAGGAAAATATTTCCCTTTTCTGTAACCTTCCAACGTCTTCGTCTGGTGCCTTTAAGGCACGTTACGGAGACTTTTGCTTGTTATTACACAGGTTTTAGGGGGGAAATTTTAATTCTCGGAGAGGATGGATATTGTACTGTAGGATATTTATACGTGAAGTTGCTTTAAAACAGCTTTTCACGGGATAATAATGAACGAACGTTTTGGGAGGGAAATTCCTGATTTTACTCTTTTATTTCTACGATGTCGAGCGATACAATTAAACAGGCAATTTCTAGCATCAATTGCTTTGGTTTCATACTGGATATCATTTTTAAATAGTTTTTATGCATGTTGAATAGGGTCTAAATGTGTCATCTTTCAATGTACTGTTTAATTTTATATGCATGCATTTCTACATTTTATTTTTTTGAATGTACATATATTTTATTCTTTAAATGTATATATATTTTATTTTTTAAATGTATATATATTTTATTTTTTAAATGTATATATATTTTAATTTTTGAATGTATTTTTTAATTTTGTTGTATTTTTTAATTTTTTGAATGTGTTTTTAATTTTTGAATTGGAGTTTTAAATGTTTGAATGTATTCTAATTTTTTAAATGTATTTTTGTAAATGAATTTTTAAATATTTTTCAAACGAGATTATCTACAAGTAATCTTATCACGAAAATATTGAAAAAAAACCGGAAAAACTATCCAACCTTGAGAAAGGCGGGAAAACCCAGAAAACAACCGCGGAATCGATTGACTTGTTCTTAAAATGCTCTCCGGAGACAGATCAATTTTGCGGGGAAATATGTAAGCGAATAAAAGATAAAGTGAAAGTGAAAAAAAATTTAGAGAGAGAAAGAGAAAGAAAGGAAAAAAGGAAAATAAATTCGATATTAAGTGACGACAGTCGGAAGAGCCATTTAAGAGGATCGTGGGGGAAGGAGGAGACCCTGTAGGAGTTCTCCAAGATATTGTTCCTATCCAGATACAAAAAAAAACCTGGAAAAAAGAGACGAAGGAAGGAAAGTGAAAAAAGAGAGGAAGAAAATGAGTTTTCGAGTTGCTTTCAATTGTCGATTGCCGAACAATAAGATCCACGTGCAGTTTTTCCTCTACCTTTCTCTCTCGCTTTCTCTCTCTCGCTTTCTCTCTCTCGCTTTCTCTCTCCATTTCTCTCTTGCCTGTCTCTAAGTGTGCCAGTGCTAACTATGTCCTGCTCCCTCCCACACTACAAATGTACGTGGTGGGATGTGCATCGTGTCCTTTTTTATTCCCTTTTTTCCCTTCCTTCAATGTGCTCTCGCCCCAGGAGAAAAAGGAGAGCTCAGGCCTTATTGTATCTCTCTCTGAACATGCTCACGCATGTATACGGGCCGGGCAATGCCATGCAATGCAAGTCACATCGCTGGAGTCTGTTTAATTTGATTTTATCGACTTGCCTCTTGCTGGGCACAAATTTACTTCCACACACTCAAACACATTTCGAGGGAGGAAGAAGAAGAAAAAAAGAAGGGGAAAGGCGGAGAATGGATAAAAAATACACCCTTCTTTTTTCCAAGACTCTCCGGGAAGAAAATAATCAATAGGAAATTCAATTCTCACCTTTCCTCCTATTTGTTAGCTTGGGAGAAAGGAGACTTTTTCTTTTGCCATCAACTCACTCCTACCTTTCCCCTCCTCATTTCTGCTGGTGTGAGGGGAAAGTGGATACTTTCTATTAATTTACACCTTCCTTTTACTTGTATCTTTCCCCCTCTCCAGTCTCCCTTTCTTGCCTGCATCTCTCTTTTTAATTTAATTTTCCGCGCCATTTTTATTTCGGAGGGGACCCACTCCAAAAATGGCTATCGAAGGCAAAATAATTCAAAAGACACATCCGAGAAAAGGGCGAAAGCAGACCTTTCGAAAGGAACGCAGAAAGGCGGGAAAAGAGTACAGTCGATTCTCTCTATTATGGACCTTCCTATAATGGCTTTCGCACTAAAACGGTGTTCACAAACCCGTCCGAGAGATTTTACTACCCAAAATTCACTTTCTATAACACTTTTTTCTCTATTACGAGGAAGTTTTGAATCCATTCAGCCTCCCTCCCTACCACGGTTTTAGGCCACGCCTTCTATAACTTCTATCTCTATAACGGTTTTTGCACTAGAATTAAATCCCACGCCGTTTAGCCTTCTTCTCTATAAGGGTTTTAGGCCCCGCCTTCGCATATTTCTGTCTCTTGTATACCCGTTTTTCTTTAATTTTGAATCCCCCGCAATTAAATTTCTGTATAACAATTTTTTATTTTTTCTTATACGGGTTATTCCCTATAACGGTTAAATGTAAGGTGCTTCTTGCAAAACCGTTATGGAGGTATTTCGTATTAGTGTATTTCGAAATGGAAAGGGGAGCGTCTAAAATTTTGATGGCGACTGCTATGATTTCGAGGAGAAAAATCTGTGGGAGAAAAATTTCTGGGAGAAAAATCTATGGGAGAAAAAAGGTATTTCGGGATTCGCCTTCAACAAAAGGAATCTACAAAGGGAGGATGAAGGACAAAGATGTGATTTCATTTTCCCCTTCAAGATTCCCACGTATGTACGGGCACATGTTCAAGTCCGAAGGGAACTCCTTATAAATTATGACAATGTATGATTTCCCTCCCTTTTTTTATTCTCTTCATTCATCTCCGCTAGAAATGGGAAGGAGAAGGAATTTTCTTCCATTTAGGAAATCTCCACCTGTTTTAATATTGAATTTGATACAGACTCCGTGGAGGATCTGGCCCTACCTCTACATATGCTGACACATGCACATAATATAAATATACAGATAGATACATACGTTTTTTCATTTTTTTTTTACCTGGAACATCATGGAAGTGCCTGGATATGAAAAGCTGGAGAAAGGCAGGGCGGTACATATAAATTATTTGTTTTTGCCAACGAAGAGGGGGAAACGGAATATAAGGGGATTCCATGAAGAAAACATTATTTATTCACGTCCCTCTCATTTATTCTCTAATCTCGTTCATCCTGTCTCCTCTCCACACACATGCACGTGCCTGGAGAAAGCACAGGCATGCATTTCCTTGGGAGAGAAAGAAAAAAGTTTCTTTTTTTTCTGGATATTTCTATTTTTTTTATTCTAATATTCTTGTTCATGTGTGAGACATCTTGTTGTTACATTTTTTTTCTATTTCTCTTCCCTCTTTTTCTCTCTCATTCTCTCTTTCACTTTCTCTCCCTCACTTTCTCCCTCTCAATGCATCTTAACGTGCCTCCGTCTGGAACTTTCTCATTTATGGTAATGTAATTTCATCCGAACCTCCCTTTTCCTTCTCTATAGACTCCGTCTGTACAGGGTGGATTTTTTTTTGGGCAGATTTTTCTCCCTCGGAAATGCTAACGAGATTGTTGTTGATTATGAAATGTGTTGTGTGTGTGTGTGGTGACAAAAAATGTAAACGTTGATAAAAATTATTAAGAGAGAAAACAAGGGATTTCCTCTCCCTCTTGTGTATTCAGATGTGGCCATAAGGCTGGAGCCGACAGTTCATTATCATCCGATTTCCCTCATCCCGTCTTTATTAATAAGTAACAACTTTCTCCGGTTCTTTCATTGTTTTCTTGGCCCTTTTCCCCTTCGAAATTCTTTTTTGATTTGATCCTCCCGGATTTTCTCTTTAGACAGTTGTATTTACACAATTTTTTGGGAGATTTCTGTTTGCGCTTCTGAGCAAATATTGTGGTTTTTTTATAATTTCTTTTTTATTCTTCTTATTTGTTTTTTGTATGTATTTTGTAAATAAATAATATTTTGCTTTGAATGATGTTCCAAGAGACAATCATGTGTATTTTTTCTTCTGTAGTTTTTTTCTGCATTTTTTCTACCGTATTTTCTCTTCTCTTTCTCTCTGTTTATTTTTGTGAGCAAACAAAAGTGTTCATATGTCTCTTCTTATCGCAGTTTCTGCTCCAATTGTTTTCCCACAAAAAAAGGCTTCCCTTTTATTTTGAAAATTACTACCGTCCATGATTGCTTAGGATTCCACAAAATGCATTTACCATTAAAATAAGTAAATTATGTGGAAATTTACTGGAATGAATTTATGCTGATTTTGAATTTTTCCCATATTAACGCTTGTATTTTCCCATAAATGATCCTAAAGCTTGGGAAAAGTGTGGATTGATATTTTTTATTTATGTTTTATTTATGAAAGTAAGAGATAGTCTCATCGCATTTCCCGCCTAAAAATAAAAACCAACGTTGACAGTTTTTTTTTTTGTTAGTTTTTTGCTGAGACGTGGAAGAAGAGAAAAAAAATTTGAGGTGGAAGAAAAATCCATAGACGGAACTCTCCCATTTGAGTGAAAACGCATGTACAAAGGGAAATATTCGGTGGTAGAAACGGAGAAAGTGGAAGGGACGGAGGAAATCTTCCATGATGAACCTCTTGCCATGCATGAGCCCCAAGAAGTCGCACGGGGTCTAGTGGGAATTAATAAAAGAGGGGAAGAGACGGAGGGGAAAAAAGTTAAATAAACGAGCGTAAAAAATTCAGGAACACAGTTAATGATCTAAACTGCAGGGAAAATGTATGTCTTTCTTCCTTTTTTAGGGGGATTTTTTGTCGTTCCTTAAAAGGAAAAATGGTTGTGAAAGGAAATAATATTCAAGGTAGATATTCCTCCTCTTTCTCCCACTTTCGCCTTTCTCTCCAACTCTCTCTTTCCCATCCCTTCATTCAGTGAGGTAGAAAAAGTGCCTGTAAGTACTCGTAAGGAGGGAAACACCCCGACTTGTTTGCACCCAAAAAGAAAGACGAAGAAAGGATCTGCAGTTGCGAAATAAGACATACATACGTTTTTTCTTCCCTTTGGAAATTGTGGGGGAAAGCAGTAAAAAAAAGGGAGAAATGAATGTAAGGAAGATGCCAAGATGTGGGGCTCTTCTCTGCACGTACGACCGCTTCTGCCTGGGACTTTCCCTTAACATCCTCGCAATCCCTTTCTCCAGCTTTCCCCCGTGTAATTTTATAACATCTTTACATCTTTTGAGGCTTTTTTTTTCTATATACATACACATGTGGGAAGAGAGAAGGAGGACACGATCAAGTAATACTTAAAGAAAATCCGCAGTGAAGGGAGAAATCCGAGTTTCCTGACTTTTTTCTTTTATGGCTACCTTTCTCTTTCCATGGCTTAAGATGGCCTAAATGTCTCTTTTACGCCCTTCCTTCCTTCCTTCTGATTTTGCTTTTCTTACGACTACAAGCATAGCCTTTGTCTGTAGGTTTGGCTTGTGTTTTTGACAAGGTTTTTATGGTATTTTTGGTTTTTTTAGAAGTATTTATTTTTCTATGGGTTTTTGCGATTTGCCCTGATTTGCCTGTATTTGCCATTTCTTTCCCAGCTGGTTGATTTAATTACATAGATATTTAGTTATTTTTGTTTCATATTTTGTCTTCTATAGTTTCAACCTAAACAATCTTGATATCAAATTTCTGCTTTCCTTGTATTTTACTTTCACTTTCATGTGCTGATTTATTTATTTTGTCTTTCAATGCTTTCTCTATTTTTGTCCTTTGTATTTCTTTTGTTTCTTCGTTCGAATTTCTCAATTTCTCAATTTTATTTTTTCATTTAATTCCCGTCTTTGTTTCTCTTTTTTATTATTGTGGCTTGGTTTCCATTTTTTATTTGGCTCTCTCTCTAATTTAACTTTTTCGTTTGATTATACCTTTTCATTTTCTGTCTGTTTGATTTTGCTTCATCTTTTTCTGCTTTCTGACTATGTAACCTTTTTTTACCTATTCGAATTTTTTCGATTGCTATGTTATTTGGATTTAATTTTGTCTTCTTCGTTTGGGTTTTTCCTTTTTCGTTCTTCTGATTTCTATATTTTTATTTTTTTTATGATTTCTCCTTTTTAATTTGCGTTCTTCTGATTTTGTAAAATTTGCTTTCTTCTTATTTCTCCTTTTTAGCTAGCTTTCTCTTATTTCTCTTTTTCTAATTTGCTTTCTTCTGATTTCTCTTTTTTAATTAGCTTTCCGATTTCTCATTTTTAACTTGCTTCCCTCTGATTTCTCTTTTTTTGATTTGCTTTCTTCTGACATTATTTTGCTGCCTCTCTCATTTGTCCATAAAGTTGTCTTGTATTAATCCTTAGTTTGGATAATCTGCGTTTTTATTGGTAGTCTCATTGGTTGAGTTACCTGCTTTCTCTTCTTTCCTCGCGCTAATTCGCTTTGTGTTCATTCTTTGTCTATATTTTCGTATACCAGTAATCTGTTCTCCGAATTCCTTCTCTTCATACTTTCTCTTCGTTTGCCTCAATTCCTCCCAAGTTTCCTGCCTTTTTGGGGTCTCTTAGACTCTCTGTCCCTTCCTGTAGCCTGCAAGTGTGTTGGTTTCACCTATTCCTCGTCTGTACCTCCTCACGTCTGTTGCTCTCTGTCAACTCTCGTCTCACTTTCTCTCTTCTAACGACTTCCGTCTGCCACCAGTTTCCCGTCTTCCTTCGGATCTCAAATTGACTCTCCAACGGGCTTTCCCTGGTTTCGACACAACCCCGGATTCTTTTGCCTCTCAAAGGTCCCAGTCCCTTTTTTTTTGCTGCATCATGCCCCCTCCAATCCCCCATTTGCTCACGTGTGTTCATTTCCTATTGTAAGTGACACCAATTTTTCCGCACCTTTCTCTCCCTCCACTTGAATCCCTTTTTTTCCCAACTCACCATCCAACTAACTGCCTCGTGTATTATCCCAAGCACCACATGAGGGGAATCCATACGGACACGATCACTATTGCTCCTCCTCCCTCATCTCCCCGAAGAAGGTCTGGGAAGGGAAAGGGAAGGAATGACAGACGGAGTACTCCAGGAACAACTTGAGATGTGAAAGGACGAGAGAGAGAAAACTTGTTAGAGGAATTGAAAGGAGAAAGTATATAAGAAAGTCCTGTCAGAACCAATAACACGTCAACACTCATATATTTCCTTCTGGTGACAGTTCCACACATGGAGTCAAAGTGAAAGAGAAAGCAGAATTACTCTTTTCTCTCATTCTTGATCTATCTCCCTCTTCCTCTCTCTCTCTCTCATTTTCCCTCTTTCGCTGCATCAAGTCTCCCTCCCAAGGTTTGATTTGTACCGGAGAAGGGAAAAATGAGTCTTTTCCCCAGAAAAATTCCCTTTCATACTGAGCTGGGAGAAAATTGTCACTTTTGCCCATCCACCTCTTCCTCTTCTTTCATCATATTTCTACCTCTCACAACCCCCTGCCTATTACAGTCCACTCCCTCTATAGCGGTTCCCCCTAAACCGTTAAATTTTTCCCGTTACAACAAAAAACCGTGGTTCAGAACAGAAATTTCTATGTTAACAATTGGAGAAAGTTTTTGGAAACATTTTCTGCCAAAGTTATAGGGAGAAAGCCGTTATAAGGGATCCCGTTATAGAGAGGCTCGACTAAACTCGGGAGCGGGCGGAGGGGAGACAAATCTGCAGGGGTGAGGGGCATAAGACAGATGAGGGCAAAAAATAGGGGAGATGATCAACAAGGCTGAGTGAGGGACCGACGAAGAGAAAGAGCGAGAGAGCAAAGAGAAAGAGAGGAGCGAGAAGAGAGAGACAAAAAGAGTGCTTCAATATGCTTCTGTCTCATGAAAAAGCACATGGAAGAAAGCAAGAAGGACATTACGTTCAAGGCAGAGGTTACTGCACTCTCTCGGACTGACACCAATTTCTGAAGTGAAAGTGAGAGAGAAAGCAATCATAATCCTCTCTCTTGTTCTTTCTTGAACACACCGGAGGATAGAAGGTAATTCAGGGCATATGCACATATATCTTCATCCAAGGACAAGGAGAAAGTTGGTGAAGAGAAAGTGGGAAAAAATAAAGTCCGCGAGGAGAAAGTGGGAAAAGAGAAAGTCGGCGAGGAGAAAGAGGGAAAAGAGAAAGTCCGAGAGAGATGTACCCGAATCAAATTATATAGTGTGAGAGAGGAAGGCAGGAATGTGGGGATTTTTTTGAAAAATTCCAACGCACAATTACTTAATGGACACGATTACCAGTAGATTGAGGGACGAGGAGGAGGAGGAAAAGAGGAAGATGAGGCTCCAGCATGCAGTCGGATTTTGAGGGAGAGAGAGCAATTGTGTGGAACAAATCCATTAGGTCTTGCGGTGAGGAGGAATAAACTTGTTAGAAATTCCCTGCCTTTCTCCCTTTCCCTTCACTGCCCCCCATTTCATCCTTTTGTCTCCTTTTTAACTGCTCCTCATCCTTGCCCTAAACCTTCCCTCACCTCCCAATGTGTTCGCCGGCATGTTTCGTTTTTTCCCGAGGACGATGCAAAATATGACGTAAGGACCGTAAACATTATTTTATATGGGAGTAAATGGATGTAAAAAAGGGAACCTCCAGCGGAAGTGCCCGGAAGGGAGGCGAGGGAAATAAGACTTATGGAGAGACTAACAATTTCCGGCTAGGAGTGAGTCTTTTTCCAGGACTTTTGCTGCAACCAAAAATGCTGGGGAGATATAATATGTTGCGGGGGATGGGAGGCGGCGGCGAAGACGGAGGAGGATGAGCAGGAGGGGATGATATGACCCGAGAAGCTCCCCATAAATACAAATACAAATAAGCCCTAAGACACTGAGCTATCCTTCCTTCAGTCGACTTATTCATCCTTTATCTCTCTGTCTGTCTTTTTCCGAAGGAAGGGAATAAGGAAGAGGACATGTCATTAGGTCCGCATCTTCACGGGATTTCCTGCAATGTGGGAAGCGGATGGAGAGGAACGGAGAGAGATATACATTCAGAAACGGGAAACAGAAGGGAAAAGGTCGGAGAAAGCTGGAGAAAGAGACAAAATAAAGACACGAATGGCAGAGGACACGAAAGCCAAACGAAAGAAAAAGACTAAAAAACGGCAAGGATGAGAATGACAGAAAATTCTAGGATCAAGGCGAGAAAAACTAGGTGAAATGCAGAAATCCAATAGAAAATTGGTGTATAGAAAAAAATAGAAGGAAATAGGAAAGTGAGAATGACTTGGAGAGATAGTAAAGGAAAACATGTCGGGGAAAGTAAAGGGAAAAAATGAGAGAGAAAGTAAAGGGAAAAAATGAGAGAAAGTAAAGGGAAAAAATGAGAGAGAAAGTAAAAGGAAAAAGGAGAAAGTGATATGAAAAAATCAGAGAGAAAGTAATCAGAATAAATAAGAAAGAAAGCAAAATGAAAACTCAGATAGAAAGTAAAAGGATAACATTGGAGAGAAAGTGAACGTAACAAATTAGAGAGAAAGTAAAAGGAAAAAATGACACCAAAAGTAAAAGGATTAATGACAGACAAAGCAAAATGAAAAATGAGAGAGAAAGTGAACGGAAAAAATGAGAGAGAAACTAAAGGAAAAAATGACAGCGAAAGTAAAAGGACAAAATGAGAGAGAAAGCAAAATGAAAAGGAGAACAGTAAAACTAAAAATGAGTGAGATAGCAAGAGGAAAAACGAGAGAGAAAAGGATAAATGAGAGTGAGAAAGAAGCGAAGAGGAGAGAAAATGTGGGAGACAAAAGGAAAGAATTAGAGGGAGACGACAGAGAGAGAAAAAGAGAGGTCTAGGAATAGTTGGTTGCTCCATCATCTCGCTCTTAGCTGGCCAATGGCCTCAGACACGAGCCATGACCACACGGCATCTTCACTAAAGCCCTCTCCTCCCTCCTTTGCCCTCATATTCCGGTTCTAGCCAGTACACACCGGGTGAAAGGAGTGCCTAGAAATAGGAATTTACTAGAGCTTGGAGTCACCGAGAGAGAAAACGAGAGAGAGAGAAACCCGCTGAGAAGAAATTCGGCACATGCAGAGAGGCGAAAAAAAAGAAATAAGGTCTAAGAGAGAAAAATTGGGTATATCTCTGCTTACTAAAAAATAGATTTCCTCCTCTTTCTTTCTCACTCTTTCCCTCGCTTTCCCTCTATTTTGCTTTCTCCAAGAGAGTGTGTTAAAAGGCAAAGGCTTGTGTATAGACCTGCACGCCCAGGACGACACGCAACGCAAATAAACGAGCTCACGATGAGCTCCTCGTAGTGTCTGGGAGCATCCGAGACCAAAAGTCCTGGCTATAAAGATGTAAAAGTAGTGGTGGCAGGGAAAGAGAGAGAAAGCAAGAAAAAAATCCAGAGAGAGAGAGAGAGCTAGAAGAAAGAGAGAAATGGAGAGATCAGCGAGCCATCTCTATCCTCCGACAATATTTACACTTGTCAAATAACACACACACTTACACCAACTCTTTCCCAAACCACCAAAAAACGCTCAAGACTTCCTCCGACATTAGTACATTCTACCTTTGGAAGGGAAAAAAACAGGGAGAAAAAAAACGTTTTTCTTTACTCCCATTTTTTTCAATTCATCCCAAAAAATGGGGATGGAGGGAAATATATTGGGAAAAATCCCGGGGAATCATCTGCATTTTTTACCTTCCATACAGCTCCTGTTATTCACTTGCTGGAGATGAGAATTTATATTTGGGAGGAGAAGGAACGTCTTGGGAGAAAAGCTAGTGGCCGGATGTGGAATCAATAGGGGGTGAAGTAGTTTTTTTTATCAATCAAAGGAATATTTTCCCCTGTATTCTATTTCTATATGAAGGTATCTATCTTGGTGGGTAGTAACTATATATTCGGTTTTGGAATTGAGGGGAGTTTTCTCCGGAGATTGCCCGGAGAAATCCTACCGAGGGGCGGGAGAGGGATTTGGGGTGTCCTTTTTCGGATCATAAATAAAATTAAAAAATGGATACAAATCCCCGATAAATACTCAGTGTCTGCCGGAAACCAAGGAGATCTGAGGGCTCTTCTTCATTTTTTCTTTTACGTATTTCCATATTTATTATCCTTAATCTCCTTCTTGTTCATATTTTCTCAGCCTTATCCTTCTCAGTCTTATTCCTTTTCTTATATTCGCTATCTTCCTGTTTTAATTTTTGTATACTTGGTTTGTATTTTAACAATTTTCTCCTCCTTTTTCTTTTTCTCCTCCTTTATCCTTTTCTTTTTCTCCACTTTCTCCTCCTTTTCATTATATTTGTCTCCATTTTCTCCTTCGTTTTCATTATATTTTTCTTCATTTTCTCCTTTTTCAATTTATTTTGCAATTCCCCTTTTTCTCCTGCTTTTTCATTTTTTTTGTCCATTTTCTCCTTTTCAATTAAATTCTCCTTTTTACCCGATTGTTTCCTCCTTTTTCATTTTATTTTTCCATTTTATTTTTCTCGATTTTCTCCATTTCTCCTTCTTTTTCTTTTTTCAATTTAATTTTCTCCATTTTCTCTTTCTGTTTCATTTTTCCATTTAATTTTCCATTTTCGCCTCCTTTTTCATCAATTTTTTTGATTTTTCTCTATTTTCTCCTTTTTCATTAATTTTTTTGATTTTTCTCTATTTTCTCCTTCTTCATTAATTTTTTTGATTTTTTTCTATTTTCTCCTTTTTCATTAATTTTTTTGATATTTTTCTCTATTTTCTCCTTCTTCATTAATTTTTTTGATTTTTCTCTATTTTCTCCTTTTTCATTAATTTTTTTGATTTTTCTCTATTTTCTCCTTTTTCATTAATTTTTTTGATTTTTCTCTATTTTCTCTGTTTTCGTTTAATTCTTTGATTTTTCTCCATTTTCTACTTTTCATTTAATTTTTTAATTTTTCTCCATTTCTTCTTTTTCAATTTATTTTTCAATTTTTCCTCCTCCTCTTTTTGGTCTTTATTTTTCCCTCGTTGATCCACTTTTGCGCCTTCTTTTCTCCGCCTTTTTCCATATTGTCTTCGTCTTCTCACTCCCCATGGTTTTTCCCGCCTCCTTTGTAATTCTTTCCATGTTTTTGTGGTTATATGAAGACACTTTAAGGAGAATGGACTCATGCCGGTTTGTGTCCACGTCCATGGAATGTACACCCAAAACATAATTTGTCAAAGCCTCCCTTCCTTCGACTCCAAGTGATCCTCCGCAGCTCTCCTTCCCCCTGATATGGACCAAAGCCATTTTTTCCCCTCGCCAATGCGGATCCAGCTCACGTTTTTAATGTGCGTCCGTCTCAAATTACACCTCCTGCTTTGTTCCCTTTCAAAGCCCGGGTTTCGGTTTGAAAGGTACAGCAAAAAAAAAGGAAATAACAAGTTTCCGTGGGTGGCTTCATTTTCCCTGTAAGTAAGATGTTTGTCCCGCGTCTGGTGATTGGTGGATAAAGAAAAGAGGAAATTTGATCAAGAAACAAAGCCCTGATGAAGCACCTAGGGATGGAGAAAGATTGTATAACCGGCTAATACTCGGGGGTAAACACGGGATAAAAAAAATTGGAGGGCGAAAAACAACTGGGAGGGAGAAATTTAAAAAAAAACATAAACTAGAATCCTTAGACTGTACCGTACAGGGAAAATTTCGAATATTATAATCACGTAGGATGTAGAAAGTCAAATACAAAAACCCGAGTTTCTCCCAAACACTGGGAGTGAATTGAGAAATCAATTTGCCTCATCGTTTGTTTTACATTTTAAGCAACTGTTCCAGGGGGAGAATGGAGGGGATCCGAGGGGCATGTTGTAGGATGGTCATTGTACAAAGAGGATAAAAAGGGCTGGGAGTCCAAAGGGGAGTGCGGAGGGAATGAGGGAGAGAATAGGAATTAGTTTTTCCCCGATATTCACGTCCCTCCCAGGACAAATAGCCTGGCTGTAACGGTGGCAAGAGTCACCCTTGATAAGGGGAAACTTTGCCATGGGAGGTGGAAAGGTGATTGTAAATAAATAGACGGGGAAAACGTTTCGAGGGAAATGCCAGTTAGAGAGAGAGAAAGTGGAAGAGAGAGAGAAAGTGGAAGAGAGAGAGAAAGTGGAAGAGAGAGAGAAAGTGGAAGAGAGAGAGAAAGTGAGAGAGAGAGAAACAGAAAGGGAAAGCTCGGGGAGGACCATTGCTCAATGACTGGCTTTGGGCGGAGGGGAAAGAGGGCGAGTATGGAGAAGAGCCGAGATTGTACAACTGTTTGTTCCGAGTCTTGTCAAGTGTCAACTTTGTCGTGTCACACTCACATCCACCCAAAAGGTATTTTCCATTTGTTTTTATGTCACATTTCCCTCTATTTCTCCCTCTTTCTCCCTTTCTCTCTCTCTATTACTCAGGCTTTCCTTTCTCCATATTAGCTTTCACTCTGGTTTTCTTTCGCTGGTGTTTACTCCTTCCTCCTCGCTTTCCATTTTTCTGGACTCTGTCGTGTAATTATTTCCGGAGCTTCTCCGTCGATTTTCCTGAACTTTCTCGTTATATTTTTCAGAACTTTGCCATTCTATTTTGCTTCTGTTATTTTTCCGGACTTTCCCTTTCCTCAATTCTGGACTTTCTCTTTTGAATTTTTGAACTTTCGTTTTGGACATTTCTGGACTTTCTCTTTTGAATTTTTGAACTTTCGTTTTCGACATTTCTGGACTTTCTCTTTTGAATTTTTGAACTTTCGTTTTCGACATTTCTGGACTTTCTGATTATTTATTTCTTGAATTTCTCTTTATTTATTTCTGGACTTTCTCTTTATTTATTTCTAGACTTTCTCTTTATTTATTTCTGGACTTTCTCTTTATTTATTTCTGGACTTTCTCTTTATTTATTTCTTGAATTTCTCTTTATTTATTTCTGGACTTTCTCTTTATTTATTTCTTGAATTTCTCTTTATTTATTTCTGGACTTTCTTTTTATTTATTTCTTGAATTTCTCTTTATTTATTTCTGGACTTTCTTTTTATTTATTTCTGGACTTTCTCTTTATTTATTTCTGGACTTTCTCTTTATTTATTTCTGGACTTTCTTTTTATTTATTTCTGGACTTTCTCTTTATTTATTTCTGGACTTTCTCTT
>JAQGBT010004413.1:0-16618 GCA_034698585.1 Disparrhopalites patrizii
AATTCAGATAGAAAGAGAGAGAGAGAGAGGAAGAAAGGCAGAGAGAAAGAGAGAGAGAGAGAGAGAGGAAGAAAGGCAGAGAGAAAGAGGTAGAAACAGAAGTGAAAGGAAAGACAAAAACAGCATGAAGATAGAAAGACAGATTGAGGGAGAAAGAAAGAAGGAGATGTACAGAAAGGAGCGAGGGCAAAGAATGTTTTAAATTGACTTTTGAGAACTTCCATCAACAAAGATGTAAGAGTTCCGTTTGGTATGCATATAGGAAGATGCAAGAATCCTATTCAAAGATCTTATTAGTTAACATTTAACATCCAGTTGATAACATAGGTTTCAGACAAAAAAAAATACATAAGTTGATAGACAGCAACTTGTTATTTCTCCGATCCTACAAATCTTTCCTTCCTTCTGTCTCTCCGTCTCTCTCCCTCCTCCTAAACTTGTTTCCCATCTCTACCTCTCTCTTTCTCTCTTTTTCCGCGCTCTTCTGTCACTTGTCTTAGCTAATCAATAATTGGAGAGAAAAAGTAGATCATGATGACAAGCAGTACTTACTCATTCTAGAGTGTTCGCATAACCCCAACACTAGCAAAGTGGATTACGAAATGTGGGTTATATCTGAGTATATATAAATATACATAGATTTTTGTTTTTGTTTTTATTTCGTTTTAAAAATGGCGAAGACTCTTGAACCTCAGCACTTTTTAATATCATGTAAATGACCCCAATTTTGCAGTTATTTCCTCCCTGCACCACCACGCTAACGACCGAATTTGAGTAAGGAAATTTAGTAAGAGGTAATAATAAGTCTTGTGAAATCGAATAAATTGCAGTCAAAGACTGGTGATCATAAGTTTTTGCGGAGGGGGGGGGGAGAAATTGTCTTTACATGATGAATCCTCAATGCTATTAAATGTATCCACTCTTTCGCTTTCACCATCGACACGTTTCTATATATATACATATTTACATTAGATTACACTATTCAAGCTGAATTTTTTTGGCATTTTTATTATCCCAGAAAATGTAATGTCGCCCAAGCACCAACTGAGTTGTCTCAATGACTGTGGAACGTATGTATGTGCATATGTAATGTACGTAGTACGCCGAATTTTTAGAAGGACACCAATTTCCACAGAAACAAAAAAAAAATCCAAATGGGAAAAAAATTGCCACTTGTGCCTGCCTAATCTTTGACTATGAGTGTAATAATTTTTCATGTAGGTATGAGGGAAAGAATAATATTCTCATACTTTTCAACTTATCATTTACCATAACTGCTTCTGGCTCGGTGTCAACTCATGATTGATATGTATGTATATTATTGTACTACTTATCCCCGCGGGTTCTTGTACTTTACACAAGAAAGTTACTTGCCCGGTAGGATAATAAAAAATTTATATATATCTGCCCGTCTTAACACTTTTTTCCTAAGAAGAAGCCCTGGTATAATTACGATCCGTTACATTCAGGACTTTTCTCTTCCCTCGCAATTCTGCCATGCCCAAATGCGTTTCGTGAAGTATCTTTTACAATTACACTCTTCGTTTTTCAAATTCCTTTTTCCATTCAATTAACCAATAAACTTTTCCTTGAAATTATTAATCCTGAAAATACTTTTTCTTCTTCTTGGGATTTCCCCCATTTTCCTTTTGCTTGACATGGCATGCATATTCGTAATGGATGTATGTATTTGAAATATTAGAATTTCTCCGGGGCGATGTCATGTAATTCTTTCGTATTAGATAGGAGTGACTGGAAAAGTTAATTCTCAGCATTCATTCAAAAAAATATATACGTCACAGATGCTTCTGATACGAAGATTCCCACAGCACGCATGAGAGTGAAATTTGGTGGGAGCAAATAAGCCAGACACTCATCCCGTGTTGTTGATGAGTTTAGAAGGATCTCATGTGTTTATGTTTTGTACTCCCAACAAGAAAATATCCACAAGAAGGTGAAAAAACCTGGGGAATAACTGAGTCAATGGCAGTAAGAGAATGTTCCTCGAACAAAAAAAAAATTAGAAACAAAGTTGTATGTATATAGCCTATGAAAATCACAATTTGAAATTGAAAAAGTAAGTTGTTGAATGCATTGTTTTGTAAATGTGTTGTGCACTCTGGCGGAATCCATGGGGTCTTGTTAGTTGAGAGCTTCGTGAGTCGAGTTTCATTTTGGGAGGATTTCAAACTTTTTGGCTGCTTCTGTGAGTGGGAAGAACTTCTATTTGTCATCAGGAATGCCTTGTCAGTGAGTCGTTTATGTTTTACGTTTTTCTTCACAACTCCCTTTTTTCTTTCGAAAATCCTGGCTCTTTTTCTCCTTCTTTTTATTCTCTGTTCAATACATACTCTTCCATTCCCTCCATGTTCCTTGTCTCCCCAGGGAGATGACACGTTGTGCGGTGAGATACTTGAGGTCAAAGGTATAGGATGAAAAGTGCAAGGTGATGAGATGGATGAAATTCCGGAGAGAGAGAGAATCAGAGAGATAGAGAGAGAAAGTTTTCATTCCTTCCGTCTTTTTTTTTTTACCACCGTAACATGTGTGAAAAAGTGTTTGGTTTGAAAAGGTGCGATAATTTGTGTTTATCACACCAAATTATCAGAATCATCGACAGTTTTTCTTTCAGTCCTTGGCACATCCGCTTGGTTTAAGATGCCCTTGGATGAAAAGCATCCCTGTACATATATATGTACAATGTATGGACTTTCACCGTATAAATGAACACCCCTGGTTGACTTTTGACTGATTTGTATACAAATATATTTCCAAATGCTTTTCACCTATTGCATCATAGGGGATACTATTGATGATACTGCCACAATTAAGCATGATTTCCTCCTATTTAATGTCTCAACTATTTGAATTGCTTGTTCGACGAAACTGCAAAAAATTAATAATCACATGAGTTTCAGTTAATACAGGAATTAATTTAAGGAAAAGCACAATTCATATTGGTCCAAGGGAACAGCAATGGTCTTTAACAGGGATAAAGAAAAAACGAACATATGGATGGAAATTCGAGTAACATTTGAATACAGGGTAATTACGGCAGTCTACATACATTAGGGATAACTGTGCTGCCTGAAAAGCATTTTCGTACCCTGGAATGAAAGGGTAAAAAAATGATCTTAAATACATTTGTACAAACACTTCCCAAAACGAGGGAAATACCGATGTTCAGCTGAAACATACCACTCCTCCCATCATTTGTTTTTTTTTGTTTGGAAAAATGTTGAAGGAGGAAGAAATTCTGGAGAGGGAAGGGAAATGAAATTTATGTGTTTTTTTGTATCTATACTATCATCCTGAGTATCCTTTCTGCGGTGTTTAGCAATCCACGGACGCGCCTTTTCCATGCAAGACAAGACTATCCCCATTTTTTCTGAAGTTTTTTTTGTGGCGTAAAAAAATACATTGTGTATAAAAAATATATGTTTAATGTTGTATGTTTGTACGTATGTATTGTGGGTGAAGTACATAAATTGATCATCTCCACGCGGCTTTAATATCTAAAATGATCATCTCCACAAATTCAACAATTCACGTATTTTTGATGTAATGCTGAATTCGGGTGGTGAAAACAATTTTAAAATATGTATTTTAATAGAAGCAAAATTTATTCAATTAAAAAACATTGGGGTTTATTTCTATGTTTAATATAAATTCGTTTGAAACCAGCTAAATCAGCAGCCGATTGCTACCACGAATGGCTGATTCAATACAAGTGTAAAGTGTTTTCGGACAATTTTGATTTAACACAGGAATAAACGCAAAAAGCCATTTTCCCTTTTGTTCTTTCCGTCAATCAGCGGCTGGGTTCTTAAGTCTCCAAAATCTTCCCAATTCCCAATGAATGCTGCCATTTTTTCCTCATTTTTGCTCCCTTAAAATACCCAAACATTATTACATAGCATGTACATATGGACAAATACATGTGAACAATGTTATTTTAATGCTATAGTTTGAATATTTTATTCTATTGGACTTTGACCCCAGCACTGGACATATTAAAGTCCATATTCCATATATATGTATACTACATATAAGGGAGAAGGCTCAAGGGACTCTTTTTGCTAATGTAATAATTGATTTCTCGTACTGCAAAATTAAACATCTTCAAAAGAAGTTTTGTAGACGCATTAAATAACCATTTTTGTTCAAATTTGAAAGAAATCTTATAATTTCTGTCTTGTATTACCAACCAAAATGTTTTCTTTTGTATAAAAAAATATTAGTTTTCCTTTTGAAACAAATACTTCCTCGTGTGCCCATTCATAGGACAGATTGGAATAGAAAATCGAAATTTGCAAACAACATACAGTGTCAGTTCACGCAAATACATATAGCGATATAGCTAATCTATGCATTTACTTAAAATCTGTACTCAGCAAAGAGCTCAAAGGAGTTAATTGACCGTGAAAGCCTGTTACCCTCCCCCAAATTGTCTTCTATGGAATCACGCCCATTAATACTGCTCTAAAGTCTATTTCCGTATCTGTATTTAAATGTCAACTTTAATTATTTCCTTTCCCTCCAAGTTCTACATATAATGTGTATGTATTTACATACAAAAATTATTGTTTTATATCTTTAAAAATTTCGAAAAACTATTTCAAACGAAGGGGACAAGAGGAATTTTTGGTGTCATCTTCCATATTTTGTTGCCTAAATACTTTACAAAATGAACCAGAAAAAGTATCTTTCCGTATGTTAGTACTATGTACCCTTTCAACTATGAAGACAGTTTCCTCATTGCATATTATATACTCCTATTATATTTGTAGGGCAAAAATTCCCCCCCCCCGAAAAGAATTCCTATTTATTGTAAAGCCTACTGAGGAAGAAAAATTTTTGAAGAATTTTTAGCACCTTTAACTTCAGCAATTCTGCTGTCAAGGTTGGAATGAGAAAAAAATTCCATGAAGGAATTTATACATATGGTTTTGATTTTTCTTTATTCACGAATTTTACACACTATCACATGTATGCATGTATGTATGCATATTATAATAAATGGAAAAATAAAAACCTATACGTATATATATTTTTCTTGCCAGTATACATGCTCTTTAGAATTTTTTTCTTTCAAAAAGGGATTCACTTGTCTGACAGCAACAAGAGTCAGTAAAGGAAACACAAGCTGCGTGTGAGTGTGTGTGAATGTGTGTAAATAAATATCTGTATAGTGTCTCTCTGTGTCCTGGAATCTAGCCTGGTATTTAGACCTGACTGGGGTTATATATCACCACAAATATTTTAGGTGCCGGCAACTCCCAAGCTATATCAAAACCTTTATTCCCATGTAAGAATGAGGGAGCAGACAAAAAAGAGAGAAAGCGTTTTACCGCTAAATATACTGTGAGTTTGGCTCTATTTAAATAATATAAATCCCCTTCATGCACACCAAACCGTTCACATGTCATATGGAATCTCTTTACATATACAATATATGCATGGGGAAAATTATAAATAATATTTCGAATTTATTGCTGCTAAAATCTGGACGACCGCCTCATTTATTTTCATCTTCACCAAAATTTGCACATTCCACATCCACATGAGTATTGTCTTACTCCTTGCCCAGCCCATTCGTGTGTATATGTTTTTTCTAACTCTTTTCTGGCTCTTCCATTTTGTCTCGCGTTCTGTCTCCCTCTGTTTGTTCTCTTTCTGTGTTTATTTCTCCTTTGCACTGTCTCTCTTCTGCTCCCTCTCTCTTTTCTCTTTCCTTCGCTCCTTGTCTGTCTCTTTCTCTCCTTTTCTGCTCTTTCTATTTTTCTGATTTTTCTCACCTTTTCTGCTCTTTCCCTCCTTTTCTGCTCGTTCTGTCCTTGTTTGTCTCTTTCCCTCCTTTTCTGCTCTTTCTGTCCTTGTTTGTCTCTTTCCCTCCTTTTCTGCTCTTTCTCTTCTTGTTTGTCCCTTTCCCTCCTTTTCTGTTCTTTTTCTCCTTGTTTGTCTCTTTCCCTCCTTTTCTGCTCTTTCTCCTCTTGTTTTCCCCTTTCTCTCCTTTTCTGCCCTGTCTCTCCTTGTTTGTCTCTTTCCCTCCTTTTCTGCTCTTTCTCCCCTTGTTTGTCTCTTTCTCTCCTTTTCTGCTCTTTATCTCTCTCCCTCGTTTGATTTTTCCCTTCTCTCTGTAGATATTTTGCCACATCTCCCTCTTTTGCTTCATCTTTCTCTCTCTTCCACACTCTTTTGCTTTCTCCTTTGCTGCCCTACTCTGTATCTCTTTATTGTGCAATCTGCATCTGCATCACTTTTTCTGTTCGTCTTTCATATGCTATCTCTCTTTCTTCTTCCTGTTCTTCCCTAAGGCTGTTCTGTGTTCTCTTTCTCCCTATAGATGCGTCTTTGTCTTTGTTTCTAATTATCATTCTCTACTTTCTCCGTGTCTCTTTCGCTGTTTGGTCTTTCTCCTACGTTTTGGTTTCTTCTCCAACTCCGTTTTCCATCCCCATTGCATCTCTTCTGTTGCCTCTGTTGTGTGTCTCTCTTTGTGATTAACCTCGTCCCGTTTTGTGTCGCCCTATGTGATGCTTTTTCTCTTTTTATTCCGTCATTCCTCGCTTCTGAGAGCCTCTTTTAAACCTTCATGTTCCTCTTTTTCTGCTGTCTGCAGCAACCACCGTGGAATAGCTGGGTAGGGGTACGCAATGCACTTTAGGTAAGCGCGTATTTGCATTCTTTTTTAAAACGCATTGTGACGCCATTATATTTATATTTGCTTTTCCGACTACACGCGCTACCGCATCCTCTACCAAGCTGCCTTTGCTCCCTTTCTAGGATGCTCCTACTCTCTCTCTCTCTCTCTCTTTCTTTTTTTCTTCCTTCATTATGTCTTTAAATATTTCTGTCTCGCCCTTTTTGTTTCTCTCTCCCTCCGAATTCTTACTAACACTTATATAATGGCTCATTTGTTAACAAACGTCATGGGTGAATATCGATCAAATTTTTGTTAGACACCAAATGTTTTATATCCCCGTTTTTTCACCCACTTCCTGTCTGCTGAACGCCAAAGGAAAAAAAAATCCGTACTGAAAAATAATACGAATGCTAAGGAGAAATAATCAGCCAAGAGGCTCCTCCCTCAGAAAACACCATGTTTGAGAGAGACAATTGTAAATAGCTGTTTCTAAATGATTTTCATATTTATTTTTAAATTGGACTCTTTCTAACTGAATTGGACTCTAAATACATACCTTACTGCTAAGATAAACACACATCTCACTCGGTGTGACATGACAGTATGACTCGATGTTTAATCCTAATGATGGCTAAATCATGGTAGTTTGCTTTGATCTAATGAGAAATAAAAAAAAAAGCAACTCTTCCACTGCCCCCGCTGAGGATATCTGCAGTGAAAGCATTGGAAGTAGTGGGATCAAATTAAGTTCGTGTAGGATCATGGACTTATAAAAATGTTTTACATGGCTATAAATCTTATAATAAATATTAAAACAAAATACAAATAATTCGGCAGTGAACATGTATTTAATATATTGGTTCATTCGGCCGTAATACTTAAGTATCGTCATTTGCTTCCAAGAATGAGTCCCTTGCAGGGAAACCGGATATATCCCGACACGGACAATTGTAACAATCATGAGGAAATATAACTACAAATGTTTATGAACATTCTTCTAATGAGGTATTCGTCAATAAACCAGGGCCATCCTGGTCAGATGAACATATCCATCGTGAAGGGAAAAGGGTTGAAGGAAGAGAAAGAAGAGAGAAAAAGGAGGAGACACAGCACAATAAGTTCCTCCAAAAGCTCTCTGTCTTCCTTATGTATACTGCTCCTACTATTGCCTGACATTTTGAATCTCATCCAGAATCTGCAACCCAAATCAACTCTAGTTGAAGCTATGTCTCTCTCTTCCTCCTCTCTCTCTTCTTCCTCCTCTCTCTCTTCTTCCTCTCTCGCTTACTCTTCCTCCTCTGTCTCTCTCTCTCTTCCTCTTCTCTCTCCGGAGTTTCGCAGGGAGTGAGAAAGGGAAAAAAGTGGACAGACCAAGGAGCAAGCTTGAACATGTGGAGGATCCGAAAAGCAAAAAGAGATGAGGAGAGAGAGAGGGACGGGGACAAAAAATGTTGGCTAAGAATAAACGCCTTCAGACGTGCACTTTACTTACAATTTTGATGGGGTTAGACTGTCGTACACATCTAAAAAGTCTCTACCCTGTTCAAATGTGAGTACAGCCATATAACTAGTCCAATCTCCAACACATTTCATTCCACTGCCGTAAAGACGAGACAATTATTAATGAGACAATATATAAATCCGCGTGTGTGCTTCAACATGCGGGGTTGTAAACATTGCTTGTCTGTCTCTCTCTCTCTCTCTTCCTCTTTTTAAACCTCTCATATCTCCCCGAGGAGAGGAAGAATGTCTGAGACATCTAATAACCTCATGCTCACATTTTTTTTTATAACCGTAGGTATTCATTCCACTCTCATAACAAACACTTTTAATGGTGGACAAATATTTTTACAGTATGAAATAAATCCCCCCAAACTCGAGATGTTGTCCTCCGTGTATATTATTCTCACCATAAAGCACGCAGGTGACAGTATTGAAGCAACTGCTACAATTCATTTTTTATCCATCATATATCTTTCCCCTTGTAGGAGAGGAACTAGGATAGAAATGCATGCATGGTCTCTAGAGAGGAAAATAAACACTTGACTTTTGAATTCCAAAACAATAAAATTTCCATCATATAAATTGTGCCACGTTATGTATGTACGTATATGTGTATCAGTGTGTACAGATGTAAACGGAGGGGGATTAAATTTTAAGAGGATATACGTACATATGACCAACGAAATGTATACAGACTCCTGTAACTCTGGAAGCTCCTAATTAAAACTGGTTTTAAGAAGCCATTATAATGAGCAGTGTATAACAATAAATAAAGGATAACAACGTTCTATCTCGTGATCATTCCTCAGATTACGACTCCGCCATACACAACTCGAGGAATTAAATTAGCTTTTAAAGCATGGATTTACACGCTCCGAGATGAGAAAGCTGCTGAAAAATAAGGGACACGTTGATGGAATACGGTCTTTGTCACTGCAGAAATAATTCTTCAATGTGAGCACGCTAACAACACACATTGCAAAGTCAATGGCCCATTATACGGGTATGGGTTGATCTTCCAAAGAACGGAGAAATCCGTTGTACTAATGGAAAGCGAAAGGGAAGTTGGAGAGAGACAGAGAGAGAGAGAGGAAAAGAGAGGAACGACTAAATAAAGAAGAGATTGAGAAAGAAATGAAGGCAAACGAAGAGAAACAAATTAATAGAGACAGAGCAAATGAAGTTAGAGGATGACAAAAACTGAAAGGAAATGAAGGATACGACCAAAAATGTAGACCAACTGAATTAGAAATAGTTCAGCAAATCCGGGGAACGAATGAAAAATGTCCGTACAGAAAGAGGCAGGAACCAAAACAATAATAGCAGAGCACACACAGGGAGATGGGTAATTCAAACCAAATTCAAAAGGACAGCAATAGAGAGACAAAAACGACCGTATGTAAAAATGAGATCGTCAAGTATAAGATAACGCTCGCGGCAAAATTCAGCCGGGCTGACAGAGATAATAAACGGGATATCGATGGGGATAAGAAACGTGATATCGATGGGGATAATAAATGGGATATCGATAGAGATAATCGAGAGATATGCAGAGATAACTGGATGCTGATAGCGATCAATAAAGATTACGAGAAATCGATAAAGACAACGAGAGCTTGATAGGAATAAGACTAGATCAACAAAGAAAATGCGATATCACTAAGGATCAGGAGAGTTATACGAAGATAAACGGACACTGATAACGATAACGAGAGTGTCATGGATTTTACGAGAATTCCAACGAGCTCATAAAACTACTTGGAGACGACGGTAACGCTAGAACCGATTACTAAGTAATCCGTTGTAACATAACGACGAGGCCAGTCATACAAAAATGGCGCCAGATGTAACGGAAGTGCACGAAAGTAATAAAAAAAATTGGTGAGAGAGAATGAGACACGAAAACCTCGGGAAGAAAGGTAAGAAATAGCATTTCGGAACGGAAAGGAATGAAACAAAGAGACAGACAGAGAGAGAGACTAATCTTGAAAAATAGGGAAAGCCTGAGAGTGCGAAAGAGACGAGGAAAGCTGGTTATTAGTAGTAAAGTGAGAAAGGAGGGACTGTAAACATCTTTGTACCACCGTCACGTCTTGTGACAGGAAAGATAATAGGAAGAAAGAGAGAGAGAGAGAGAGAGAGAGAGAGAGAGAAAGACAGAAAAAGTGGTTACAGAAGCATTTATCATAAGGGATTGGAGTTGAGAATGAGTTACCCGCCCCAACCGCTCTGCTTAATGACCAATAAGAAAAAAGTTAATACAAAAACTATTAAACATATCAATCACCCCTCGTTTCACTTACCCGTCCTTTCATCTCACAGTTCACCGGTTACAGAACTTGAACCCGTCAAAAAATCCTCTGTCGCTTTATAGATGTTGACACGGTCAAAAAAAAGGCAGGAAAGACAAGGCTAATTTTATACTTGGTCTAATTTCTTCTTATAAACTCTTTTAAACCACGTTTGTTCTCTCGCTGGGAAGAGGTAAAAATACTTTCCTAGGCCCTTTTCACTTCCTCGGGATTCTTCATCTTAAAGCAAAAAATTACGTCGTCATTTTTAACACACACCATTTTAATAGTAACATTCTCATGAGCTTTTCCAACGTTGATTTTCCATTGTTCGACATGGAAGTAAATCATCGTTAATTTCCAATCTCCTTTCAAAACTCCGATATGGACGGGGGAAGAAGGGAATTGAAGAGAGAAAGTTGGGAGGGTAAAAAAGAAGGGCGTAAAAAATATTGTGAGCATCTCATTATTTACTTATGCAAAGAACTTTGGAGGATGTTAAATGTGAATAAGTTTTGGCATCAGACAAACCTTTGTGGTTAGCTCATTTTTTTTGGTCTTGTGTGAAGAAGCTTTACAGGAGGAATTATTAGGAGGGGAAACAAGTGAAAAAATCACGTCGAATAAATTTCCCCTCCTCTTCGTATTGTACTTACTATGACTTTCTACTTGTACTTAAAGAATACCCAAATTGTTATGACTCCTTGTGGGTTTCCTGGTATGTCTCCCTTGATATCTCAGGAGTGTGGAGCTTAATAACGCACCTAATTTTTTTTTTTGTCTTCTCGGATCGAAGCTATATGTTGGTGAGGTATGTACTAGTAGCACAAAACGAAGGGGATGACAGTGGAGATTAGAGAGGGATAAAGGAGAAGAATTGGAGGGGATTGGAGAAGAGAGGGAGAGAGAGAAAAAAAGTGAATGTCGTACAACTTGAAGGCATGTTCTCCTTGTGCAGTACTATGGAGATTTAATTGAACAATATTTGTTACAAAATGTATGGGACTCTATATATACATGCTGGTTAATGGCGGTGAAAGACTTTGGGAGGAAGGCAATAATAATGAGCGAAATGGAAGCACATTCAGGCATGTAAGAAACATGAGACAAACAAGCATTTTTTGGAAGAGGATTTTTTTTTGTATAATGTGCTTTTATTTTCGTTGTGTACAAGTGCAAGAATCGAAATGGAGAAACACTGACTTCTAGGAAGGGAAATAGGGAGAGAAAAAGGGGGAGACCAACTGAGACCAAAAGTAAGCCAAAATTAGGAAAACTGAGAGACTAATAAGTAAGCAAACTTGAGGGGAACAGTAAAAAAAAAATAGATAACACATACAGATACAGGAGAAACAAAACTGGAGAAATACAACAAAAATGTGAAGAGAACGAGAGAGAAAGGGAAGAAATACAGAAGAAACGTTACGAAAATGTGCAGAGGACGATGGAGAAAAATACAAAGGAAGTGACAAATCGAGAGAGAGAGAGAAACAGAAAGAGATAGCAGGCAAAAGAGTAAATGAGTAAATTAAAGGGAGAGAGAAAGGAAAAATAGCAAGAGGGCAGAAGAGAAAAATTGTAAGGGGACAGAGAAGAAAAAGAAACTGATTTAAATAGAGAGATGGTGAAACAAAATGGGGAGGCAAATATAGAAAAATAGGACGAAAGAGAAAAATGGAAAGTGAGATAGAAAAGGGGAAAGGGCGGACAGAAATATAAACAGACGGCAAAAGAGAGGAATAAAAATTAGAAGATGAGAGAAAAAAAAGGAGACGAAAATATAAAAGACGACGAAAGACAGAAATAAAGAGAGATTGAAAGGGAAATCGGGAGAGAGGAAAATAGCAACTCCGCGAGCTTGCGAGATACGAGTTTGGGTTGTTTTTTGTCTTGAAATAGTATACGACGAGACGAGTGAAATAAACGGGAGTGAGTGTTGGCAGTATGCAGAATTGAGGGAGAATGATATTGCTCGAGATATGTGCCTTAGAGAGTTCTAAAATTAAAAAGTTTCTTCGTTTAAAGAGTCTTATCTCTTCAATGTGCCCTACTTTACTAATAGTTCCACATCCAGCAGGTGGAATCTTTTGCAGAAAGAGAGAGAGAGAGAGAGAGAGAGAGAGAGAGAAAGGGCGACAGATTTTTAGCTTGACTTGTGTACCACCAGGGTCTTGGCATACACAAGGTGCCAATAACCATTGAGAGCCCGGAGTAAGAGTAATTTGAGCGTACTTTAAAAAAACTACAACGAATTTAACTGTCCCAAAGGTGCAATGTAAATTTAAGTGATATCAAACGGTAAATAAATGTCCAACCAACATTCATCAAATTTCTATTCGAACGTTGAAATCTGTAGCTAATGATATTGATTTCCACAAAAATTCCCACAGGCATTCCCCATGAGTCAAAGATCATGATTTCTTTCAATGCTATATCCCTCCAATAGCTTCGACGGCCTATCTTTGTTACCAATAAAAGTGTCCATCCCACTAGGAGAAAGTTGAAGAAAGGGAAAGAATTTGGTCCGATTGAGTAGGTGAAAGACGTCTAATTGGGATAAAGCGCTCCCAATAATTTCCCCTTGAACCATTGCGATATTATGAGTTTTTGCCAGTCAAAATCGTCGTAACGCTTTATGTAATGAAATCATTTTTATTGGAGTTATACACTGGGCGGTTTGGCTAGGAAGTAAACAGCAGTTTTTTTTATAGTGAATGTCTTGGTAGGGGGCATCCCAACCTTTCTGATCTCCCTGGTGGCATTTGAGATGGGGTTTAATTGTGCGAAGATCAAACTTTTACATTCACTTTGTGTGTGCATGTTTCTTCAGTTTTTTCTTTCACCGATGTTACAACGTGCTTCAATTCATCTCCTTTGCTCTCCCCTTCTTTGTACTCCCTTCTTCCTTTACGGCTAAAATACGGGTAACACAAATGCTTCTCCTCTCATCCTTGTAAAGACTGAGGAGGTCGTCTGTACCACTAGACTATGTACAGTGGTAAAAAAAAACAAAAAAAATCTTCCTCTATACATATGTTATTGTGCGTACTGGTGTAGTATCACATGGATTTAGTAGGACAAACTACTTCCAATTTTCTTTTTTTGGCTGATGTTACGCTTCGTAATTTTTTTTGTACCCCCCTTTTATCCTTTGAGCACTGTCTGAGGGAGGTGTACGGAGGGAGAAAAAAAGGATTATGTCTGAGTAGAAGGAGACGGACTTGAGGCGGGAATATGAAATCAAAGATAAGCTATACTTACATACATTACACATGAATCTGATGGTTATGTTACACACTCAAACCGAATTAAGTTCACATTAAAAAAAAACGAATGAAGTTCGCATGAAATAAAGCTTATTTTCTTATGAAAAAACTCAATTTTAACAAATTCTTAAGTAAATACAGACAAACCGAGGTAGGCGAAAAGTAGTAAATTAATGATCTTTACTGAATATTTCATAACGACCGAAATTGTGATGATACTTTGTCCAAAGATGGTTAACATTAAGTTAGTGAAAATTTATTAAATAATTATTACTAACGATTCCCGTGAGGACGCATGACCTCATGCAAACTGTTTTTATTTCTGTTTCCCCTTAAAAAAATTCATTTAAATTTAATTTAATTTAAAATTAAATTAAATTAAAATTTTGAACTTAGCCCATTTTGTGTAAGACGTCTTCTGTTCCCAGTAGTCGCGTGGTGTGATGTGAGAGGATGCGAAAAATGAGTAGTGACTGTATGCATTAGTAATGGTTGAATTTGCGCCCTCAAGTATGGACACGCCATGCAAAGTGGTATGAGTCAGTGATTCATAAAATATTATTTAGGAGTTAAAAAAATAGAAGAGAACCCACATTATAAAATCCTTATTGCTACCATTTTTTTTTTAAATCTCTTCAAATGTCTCAAGATATCTAGATTATTAATGTCCTTTTTCTATAGCTCTTTAATTTGTGCTATTATACCCCCAATGTACAGGTCTCATCTTCAGTGACTTCGGCCCAACCACCAGAGTAGTTTTTGGGAAAGCAGCATCAACCCCTTCCACACTGCTTGGGAAGCTCCAGGAAGCCTCACAAACATCATCATCATCCTCAGAATCTCCTATATCAACATCCCCTTTATCACTGCCATCCTCCTCTCAGTTAGACAGTTTATTACCAAATAAAATCACTTCCACCTTACCTCCTCCATTACCTTCCATTTCCTTAGGAAAAACCCCTCAGAAGCTTCCGAAGCCGCAACCCCTTGCCCAGGTTCAAAATGATGCCGTTCAAAACTTGAATATGGCCGATTTATGTGTCAAATTCACGAACGGGTCGCATTCCGAGTTCTACTCTCCATTGTATCCAAATAATTACGCCCCTGGGGCAGATTGCTACAAAATTATTTCAGGTGCTTCTTTTTCCCACAAATACATATCTATACATGTACATATGTACATACATTTTCAATTACTTTTTTCCCATCATCTTTTCTGTGTGTATATTTAACAGACATTTCCACAGACTTTCAAAACTTTTCGAGGGTGAAGAATCAAATATGATTAATACCATGAAACCTTAATTGTAAAAACATTGTTTTAAAATTCCATTGTAATGGGTATTTTTTATCTCATCACTTTTTGAATTAAGGTCGTGGGGTTATAACCGCATGCATAGACATTTGATTCTTTTTGACTCTTTGAAAGCACGTGGAGTGCTATGTGTGTATAGCTGAAATGTACAAATATAGGTATATACATATAGTCCACGATAAAATCCTGCTAGTTGTACCACTAGAAATAGTTCTACCTTTTCTATAAGCTCAATATTTATATGTATAAGGAAGGTATTTTCACTATGTATGATAAAAGTCTAATTTGAAACTGTGATGTTTTTACAGCTGGACCTGGGCAAGTAATTAAAATAAAATTCTTGGACCATTTCCATATAGAGTACGAAGAGCATTGTAACTACGACTTCCTCGAGATTCGAGATGGTCGCTTCGGATATTCTACTGTCATCCAAAAAGTATGTGGAACTTTCCCCCCACCTTCCATTCAGAGCTCAGGGCGTCATTTGTGGCTACGATTTCATTCTGATTCCGACATACAGTACATTGGCTTCAAGGCCGTGTACGAATTTCTACCATCCAACGGTAAGTTGTCATTTGAGGGGGCACATCAAGAGTTTTAGGAGAGATAAGCATCATAAAAAAATGTTTAAAAAAAATCCCCGTCAAAAATATGTCAAGCTTTATTTTTTTAATATTAGAAATCTTGATGGTTCAAATATGATAATTTTTGGTGGGGGGGGGATTGTATTATGTAGCCTTTAAGCCCGATTTAGATGAGTGTGCCTTGAGCAACACCAAGTTGGATGATTACATTGGGACGGCGAATATCAGTCAAGAAGTGATTAGTAACGCCAGAGCTTACGAAGCACCCATAGATTGCACGTGGATGATTCACGCCGGGGAGAATGAGAAGATCTACATCACCTTTGACAAATACGACTTGGAGAAGCCCAACGATTGCACGTACAATTTCATCGAAGTCTACGGATCTCAGACAGAGTTGACGGATGACAGTCGGGTGAAACAGTATTGTGGGAGCAAGGCGGAGGCCATCACATCCAAAGGCAATATCCTCTACATTAGGTTTTACTCCATGATCGATAAAAAAGGCAATCAAGAACTTAAATCCAACTTTGAGGCCTATTACAGCTTCTTCCGTGACAGTGAGCTATTTTTGTGTCATTTTTTTAAACATATGCATATACATATATTTTTGAACAAAAAAAAAATAGTGTGTCATGCACACCGAGAAGACTTCAAACAGGAAGCAGTGAAGAAGCGAGAAATGATAAACTTTTATGACGCTTTCCTTTCTCTCCCTCTCACACATACACTCTCTCGCTCTCTCTCTCTGTTTCTTGCTCTCTCTCTTTTTCTCCCTCCGTCTCTATTTTTCTCTCTCTTTCTCGCTTTTCCGTCTCCTTCTCTCTCTTTTTTCCATTTCTTTCTCTCTCTTTCTCTCTTTTTTCCATTTCTTTCTCTCTCTTTCTCTCTCTTTTTTCCATTTCTTTCTCTCTCTTTTTTCCATTTCTTTCTCTCTCTTTCTCTCTCTTTTTTCCATATCTTTCTCTCTCTTTCTCTCTTTTTCGATCTCTTTCTCTCTCTTTCTCGCTTTG
>JAQGBT010004414.1:0-16617 GCA_034698585.1 Disparrhopalites patrizii
TAAAAAGAAGGAGAGAGAGAAAGAGAGAATAAAAAGAAGGAGAGAGAGAAAGAGAAAGAGAGAGAATAGGGAGAAAGGAAAAGAGAAGAATGGGAAAGAGAGCTGAAAGGGAGAGAGATAAACATATGTATAACAATATAGAGGGAGGATGAAGGAGAGAAAAGGAGGTACAATGAAGAGGAGATAAAGAGACAGCGGACAGACGAGAGAGAGAGAGACAACTCTTGTCAGCTTGGACGACTGATGTGGCAATTTTGTCCTATGACCGGCGCAGCCACCAGTCAAGCTGTTTTTAAGTGTTTCTTCCCTGCCAGTAGCGTACCTCCAAAATTCCCTTGGATAATCATGAGAAAGCGGTGGATTGTTTTTTTCCTTATCGTTGTTCCTCCGCGAGACTGGTGTTACTTATGTAAATGCTCACATCATCTTGTTCCTTTTCAGCTTGTTTACTGTTCGGTTCAGTTTGTAGTTGACTAAACAATGGGGAAGGGAGAGTGTACGGAAGATAGAGGAAGAGAGGCAGGAGGAATACGGTTCCGCAAAGGATGATAAGACAGAGAGAGAGAGAGAGTTTTTGGAGGACGTGGGAAGAGAAAACCCGAGAAGGGCTTACTTGGTGAGATGGACAGGGAGGACAGGTGTTGCTTTAGCCGAGCTCATGTATGAAACACTTGCTGAATTCTTTAATATTCGGTGGCTGTGACCAGTAATAAGCCAATCAAAAGGGTGCACCTTGCACTTAACTATCTATTTACTCACTGTTTAACAAAGAACACATTATAATGTACTCAACCGCCGCCTCTCACACATTCATCTCTCCCCCAAACGAGGCAGTGTCCAGAAGTCTTGTTAGGGCTTCCCTCAACAACACAAATATATGTACGGGACTCGTGGTCATTCCCAGGATCGGAAAGAAGGTGGGGAGTGCAGAGCGTTGATACTGGGATAATTCCTTAGTAGGGGAAAGGGTATATGCCTACATATACATACATATATTCGTATATAATATACGGGAGTAATTTCCTGGAAAAAAAATTGGGAAGGGAGCAATAAAAACAGTTAGTTAGTTCTGACACCTTACTCTCTCATCTCTTGAGTTTGGATGCCAACAGAAACACTAGCTACATTAACAAGGGAGTAGATTTTCCCATATTCACGAACTTGGCTACCTGTCAGTTGCCTGGAATTATCCACGGATACAACATTTTTTTTTTGCACAAGAAACTCAGGGTGGTATGAAACGAAAGGTCTTTTCAAGTTAGTTTTCCGTCACACATAAGCACCTTTCTCTCTCTCTCTCTCTTCTTCAATTTTTCTCTCTCTCACTCTGAGCTGTTTTCTCTATCTCGTAAAAAGACAAGAAGTTCAGGTGTGTTTCAACTAGTAGCGTCAGCCCTGTGTTAGTTTTCTCATTTTGTTCCTAACCCTCCCCTTCATGAACCGCGGTTTCCTCCGTCTCCTCAGAACCCCCTCTTTGTGGTTGGGTTTGACATGCAGAGAGAGAGAAAGAGAGAGAGAGAGAGAGAGAAAGAGTTTACCTTTACCCACCGATGATAATAATGAGAAAGTGAGGGAGAAGGAAAGGAGAAGCAGGAGCAAAAGGGAGATGAAGTAGAAAAAAAAAGCGTTTGAATGGTTACGGTGTGGTTAAAAAATAAATAGTTGTGAGAAGCGTAGCCATGGCATTGTTTCGTTGGTTTTTTTAATGTAATAAAATAAAGGAGGTTCCAAGGGGGGAGAAGATGACTGAACGAACTCTATAGATTCTTATATTTTCTAAAAGATTTTTTTCCCCTCCACTGAATATGTGTTTGTTGTATGTACAAAAGTCCATGTGTTTGTATTGGAGTGGAAGGGAGAGAGAGATTGTTATGAGTCTAATCATGAAGAGAGACCACAAAATATGAGGGATGTGTACCTATGCTTATACGTACTATAGTATTGACGATGATCGAAGTGTCAAACAATGAGGGAATGAATGAGTGCTTTGTTTTGTTTACTAACTGAAGGAATCTCAAAAGACTTGGTCTTTCTCCTCTGGTAAATACCTCACCTTCTTCGTCCCTCTTCCCCTCCCTTTTTCCTCCTTGTTCCCGTGCTATTTAAAGTAATTTCCCTTCCATCACATAATAGGAATTAGCTGCCTTCGCTGTGTGAGTGTTAAAACGATTAGTACGGTCCTTCTCTCTCTCTCTCTCTCTCTTTCTCTCTCGCCCACTCCCGAACATGTTTAACACACAAAGTCCATGTCATTTTTCTACTTAATTTCCTAGGGTCTGATTAAGGTAGGCCCAGAGATTACAAGAGTGTTCCAGTCATACTTTATTTCATCATCGCCTCCCCCCCCCTTCCCGTCAATAACGTGTGTGCCTATTCCTACGTACACTTTTAATACATATATCTATTTATAAAATAAAAGACCAACAAGGTAGGGACTCTCCGTCCACGCACACACAGCGAGAGACTTGAGAGAGAGAGAGAGAGAGAGAGAGAAAGAAAGAATGTACTAATATGATGGACAGGGAAAAGGAAAAAGAGACTCGTTCTGCTCCGTCTTATTACATTCCCCCTGTTGTCCCTCTTGTGTGTTGTGGCATTGTTTGCTCTCAACAACAAAGCATGATGATCTTCAGTTCATGGAGAAGAATAGGAGAGGTGTAAAAGAGGAGAAGAGGAAGAAGGTGGAGGGAAAGAGAGAGAGAGAGAGGAGGCCTTCCCCCCGAAAAAAAATGCTCCTAATCAAAGAGCAGACAATAGGAAGGTAGTTGTCGCCTTGATGAGATTTTCGCGCTGACTTCTTCTAATTAATCACCTTCAACAATTGAAAATTAATCAAAGTGTAACGAGACAGGTAGGAGTAATGAGGGGTGTTCATAGGGCAATGCACATGCCAAACCACTCCGTACATGTTTGATCAGAGTCCTGCTGGGGAAGTAATAGAGCCTCGCTAATAGTTCCACACTGACTTGCACTGCACACCTTTTTTTATTTTATTTTGTATCCACCTCTTTCTCTCTCTCTCTCTCTCTTTCTCTCTCTTTCTTCCTCTCCTCCTCTTTCCTGTCTTTCCCCCCTTTTTGTCTCCCTATTTGCCACTTAGCCCCCCTTACAGATTGAAAGGGCGAGAAGACACTTGCGTAAAAGCACTTATTATGACTTATATTTTGATTCCCTCCCTCTCTCCCCCATTATTAGACGTTGATCCAGAAAAAAAACGTGTTCCAGAGAGGAAAACTTCACCACTGAGCCTCATTTCCTGAGAGACTCCAGTGTGAAGGCCCTCCAAACCACCACCATTCCCCGTGTGTCCAAGACCAAATAATTCTTGGGGATTACGTCCAAAAAAAAATGTTCACAGTATTATTATTATTAAGACTGATGATACTAGGAATCCCCCTTGGACGTAAAGGAAATGATAATAATATGATCCGAATGTTTCTGGTACGTGGAAATAGGGCGTAGAAGAGGTAGTAGCGCACCCTTCTATTTGCCTCCTCCTCCTCCTCCGATGAGGATGAGGAGGAGGATGATGATGATGATGAATATTACACGAGTTCCGAAAACACCTCAAGTCCATGGCATTGTGTGAGTGAGCTACCTACGTTACACGGAGTTATTTGTATTGGTGTATTAGTTCCCCTTTGTGGGAGAACGGGTATCCATGCCATTTGATTGTGTGGGTGCCTTTTATGAAGGGGCTGAGAATGCAAGGACGTACATATGGAGCCACTCAAAGGAAAGGCTTGAACTCCTACTGCTTTATATGACGATTGCCACTGGGAGGAATTGGGAGATGTGGAGGAGAAGATAGGGTGAGAGAGGGAGAAAAGGGAGAAAGGGAGAGAGAAAAAGGGAGAAAGAGAGAGAAAAAAGGGCGAAAGAGAGAGAAAAGAGGGATAGAGAGAGAGAGAGAGAATAAAAAAAACGACAATGGCGTCCCTTCTTTTGAGAAATACAAAAGGGTCCTCTCCACATCTTGGCACAAAAATCGTCATCTAGAATGAACCCCCTGCTGACCATCCTCTGCCCAATTCCTGCTACTGTTCAACTCCCCATTATTGCCTTCTTAGCATTTGGTCACGATAGTTTTTCACTCGATCAGTCAGTCATCCATCCTTTCCATCCTTCTTTCTCTCTATATATAATAATATAATAAAGAATAATATACATATGGACATTCATTCGCTTCCACATACTCTCTTCTTCTTTTTTTCCAAAAAGAAAAAACACGTATCAATTGGTTTACAAGGGACTGAAGAAAAGTTTTGTCCATCTAAACCGTGACCAAGAAATGTTCTTTTTTTTTTGTTGAAACCACACCCTCTATTCTAGAATTGACAGCAATTATTTCATTCGTCAATTCCATCGAAGGAAGAAGAAGCCCCTTGACTTGGATTTTTTTTATTTACGTTTTTCTTCTTCGTCATCATCCTACAACTAGAACAATTTTTTTCTTTGGATTTTTTTTGGGAGATTTTACGATCATCACATTTTACCCCAATTTATTTCCTGCAGTTGTTAGGAGCTCCCTGGAATGGGGGTTACTTGGCGTCACCAAAATACTTGGGAAAGTGTGGAGAGATATAAAATTTAGGTGGGGAACCAATTTTTTGGGGACAGACAAAGGAACTTTTGGAGCCCGGGAATTTTCCATCGGGAAGGAACCCTGGAGAGTGTCTAACAAGGAATTTTGACATGGAACATGGAAATACTTTCACAATTGTTTTTCTTTGTATGGACAAGGATTGTAATGAAGTAATTACAACCCGTTAACATCTTATTTCCCTTTATCGCCATAATTCAAAAAAAATAAAATAAAGGAGCCTCTCAAAGGAAAATTCCCATCTGCGGCCGTTTGAATTCCCTCAATACTGTAATTAAACATGGCATTATCACCGAGGAATCCCCCAAAAACATTTTCGTCCCGTCGTCGTCGTCGTGGCTGGAAATTTTGGAAATTAATTAAAACATTTGTACATTTTTCTCCCGGACAAGGAACTGCATTACCGTTCCCGACATAATTACATTGCCAGTAATAACTTTATTAATACATTTTCCCATCTGTCTCCCAATCCAACTCATTTCCGTGGCGGAAAGCTCCTTTTTAGAATTTTTTTCGGCGTGAGCCTTATTCCCTCTCCGATGAGCCCCAAGTAGAAAAGGAAGTTTTTCGGGAAAGACAAAGGACTGGAAAAATTCCAGGAATTTATTGAAATGAATGAAGGATAAGAAAAGTCATACATTTCTAATGTAATAAATCCCGTAAGCACACGAAAATACCTTCAAAAAAAAGTGAAAAAAAATCTCCATTTTTCTCGGCATTTTTCCTTTTTAATCCTTGTTAAATATTCCTCCTAATTATGTACGTTTTAGAAGGGGGAAATGAATTTTTTTTGTTACATAACAAGATGCTAACGATGTGATGATTTTTTTCTCAATACCCATTAGGTACGCATAAAAAGGTTGAAATTAAATTGGGGTCTAAAAGTGCTTCGAGGAAGTGGAGTGAGACCTTTCTTCCTTTTCCTCTCGCTCTCTCACTCTGTTCCTTCATCTCTCTCTCTCTCTTTCTTTCTCTGCCACTATTTTTGCCTGAACAAAAGGGTGATGAAAAGAAGGAGTCAAAATTAAAAACTGGAGAAAAGAAAAAAAAGGAGGCAAGGACCAAAGAATGTGTGGGGAACAAAAAATATATATATAAAAGGAGGAGGAAGCCAATGAGCCGCAATCCATATGATAATCAATAGGTCCCATATTTCAATTTTTTTCCTCTCTATCCCATTACACCTGAAGAGAAAATAATGCAATAGGAAGAGGCAAAGGCTCATACAGGAATTTCCTGCATACAACTTCCATTGAAAGTCCTTCAAGGAATTGGCGGTGAGTCCTTTTCCCTTCCACTTTTCTCCTTGTAATTTGTAGCCCATTCCATAAATAAATCATGGGTGACACCTGTACCATATGTACAAGGGAAAAGGTGCAGAAAGGTCTGCCAAGAGCTGGAGAAATGCCTTGACAAACTGGAAAAAATATGACAATAATTTTTTTCTCACTATATAGACTCCATCTATGCCATTATTGATTACAAGCAGGTAGGCATGAGTCCACGGTGAGGCTTTGTGAGAGTGTACATAAGATTTTAATCTCCAAGGAACGCGAATAAAAGTTGATATGAATTGAAAGGGGAGGGCGGAGAGGAGTGTGGATTCCTTGTCCCTTTTCTCCCTTATCCTCTTCGAGGATCTTGATGAAGGGAAAAGCAAGGTAATAATAAGTATATGAATATGTAAGAAGAGAGGACGAGAGGCTCAAAAACGATGATGGTAAGAATATGAAGATGGTAGACAAAAAAGCTATTAGACGGTGTAAGTTTTTTTTTTCTAACGCTCATAGGGTGATGTGTGTCGTGTAAAGACTCCAGACACGCGTCGCTTCTCAGTCCAAATCAAAACATTGCCTTTTAATTACTTCTGCTTATATACCCCCAGAGATGAGCGGTTTGGGCTCTTTTCCTCACGCTCAAAAACACTCGGCAATCATCATCAGCGTCATCACCATCATCTTTTTTTCTCCCCAGCTTTTCTCAACTACCCTTTTACCACAGTCTCTCTCATACTTTTTTTTTTAAATTCCAACCTTTACTTTTCTCCTTTTATTTCTCTCTCTATCTCTCTCTCTTCCGGCTTTATTGCCTCTTTTCAACGCATCTCCTTCAATTTCCTTTCGATTGCTTCCTTGCATCCGAATTTTTTCTCTCCTCTTTCTTTCTCACTGTTTTTACCTCTCTCTCTCCCGCTCACACTTAACCTCTTTCTATTGCCACTCTTGTTATCTTTCTCGTTTGATTTTCTTTCTCTTTCCCTCTAGATTTTGTTATTTTCTTCCTGTCTCTTTGCCCATTTCTTCCTGTTTCTTTTACCTTTTGCTCCTATCTTTTTCCTCTTTCTATAAGTTGTTTCGTTCCTTTCTCTTTGCTTCTTTTTCTCTTTCTTTCGCTCTTTCTTTCTCTCTTCCTTTATTTTTTCTTTATCTTTCTTTCTTTGCCTTCTTTTTCTCTCTTTCTGCCTATTTTCTCTCTTGTGCCTTTGTGTGCCTACTTGTTCTCTCTCTGCATATTTTCTCTGTTTTGCCTTCTTTTTCTCTCTTGTGCCTTCTTGTTCTCTCTTGTGCCTTCTTGTTCTCTCTTGTGCCTTCTTGTTCTCTCTTGTGCCTTCTTGTTCTCTCTCTGCATATTTTCTCTGTTTTGCCTTCTTTCTCTCTTTTGCTTTCTTTCACTCTCGTTTTGCCTTTTTCTCTCTTTGCCTTCTCTTTCTCTCTTTTGTCTTCTTTCTCTCTTTGCCTTCTCTTTCTCTCTTTTGTCTTCTTTCTCTCTTTGCCTTCTCTTTCTCTCTTTTGTCTTTTTTTTCTCCTTCTCTCTTTGCCTTATTTTTCTCTCTCTTTGCCTTATTTTCTCCCTCTTTTTCCTTCTTTTTCTCTCTCTTAGCCTTATTTTTATCTCTCTTTGCCTTATTTTCTCCCTCTTTTCCCTTCTTTTTCTCTCACTCGTTTTCTCTTCCCCTCGCGTTTGCCATTTGCTTCTCTACTACTCATTCGCTCTTCTCTTTCTCTTTTCGTAGACACTTTTTTACTACTATTTTCCACACCCTTCCTCTCTATTTTCTTGTATCACTGCCTCCTTTTGTACCCTTTTTTATTTCCTAAACTGCCTTAATCCTTTAAATCCCGTCATTTCTATGATAACCAAAAAAAAAATACTACACATATTTGGTAACTAGCGGTGGTAATAAGGAAGAAATTTACAGATCATTGAAACCGTTCCCTTGTCAAAACTTACACAGATTCGTGACCTGGAACAAAGGGAATCACTTAGCAACTCAATGGCCTCAAGACTCCACCTCCACACATACTCAGAGAGTACTGAAAGAGACGGATAAAGAGAAAGGTTACCAAAACATAATTTTCCCACTGGTTCCCCATTTCCCCTCTACACCCTTACCTCTGACTGATCCCAGAGATTGGAAGAAGTAATCAAGTTATCATCAACTGATATGTTTTAAGGGTTAAACAAAGTCAAATTAATAAAGACAGAACCTCTCATTATTTCTTAAAAATATCTCCAAAGGAAAAAAAAGGACTGTGGGCCATTTCTTCCCTAACCATCTCGTGTTCTGGATGGTTCGATTTTTCCTAGCCGAAAAGGATTTTTTGTAGGAAAAGTATCTACTTATAGGAACCGAGTTGTTTTTGCCTCTTGTTCCTCTGTCAACCCTTCCACACTTGAATCTGTGAGAAATAGAGAGATCAGGTGTTTGAAGAAATCACTTGTTGAATCTTGGAATTACAGGTGCAAGGGTAAGTGAGAGTAATAATGTACCAGCTGCTAATGTAATTACGCAGGTAGGGAATTGTTAGAGACAGAAATCTTCCCAATTTCTTCCGAGGGACTTTAATAATTGCATGAACACAACTTTCAAGCATTGGCGCAAATGTATAAAAGAGAGGACGAAGAATCCGTAGTGAAAATGGGGAGGGCTGGAGATGGATAATTCCTAGTTTTATCAAGTTTAAAAAAAAGAGTATTAAGAAGTTCAGAAGTAGTCAAGGAAGGTGAAAAAAAGTGTGATGATCTTCATGGGAAAGGCAGGAATTAGAATGACAAGGTTTTGGTTGCAAACAAGGGCCAAACCACAAACCGACAAAAGTAACAAGGGGTGCACGGACGTCAAGAGAAATAGAGAAGAAGGGGATTAAAAAATTTCCCCTGAATAGAAAAAGGCATATGAAGAAGGAGTGAAAAACTTTCATTTTTTTTTATAATTCTTTATAAGGGCGTAACAACAATGATCTTCTTCATACTCTCTTTCCCCTGTCCAAACTCTATTACAAGTGCAGAAGAATAAAAAAGAATAGTAGAAAAAAAATAAAAGGAAAATGATCACAAAGACAGATTTGGGAAAATGAATTATTAAAGAAAAATTAAATGCATGGGAAAGGTTTGATCATGAAATTGGATTTAAAATTGAGAGCAGCTTTACACAAAAACATGTTTATTCGTGGGGGGAAAGGAACATAAGCATCATCGAATTCTTCATGGTGGGTTTTGCGGGCGGGAGGATGGATGGCCTTACAAACAATGTTTTCACCTCTTCGGCTCTTCTTTGCCTTTCTATTACATATACATATTCCCTTGTCTTTTTTTGAACCACAACTCCTTCTCAAGATGATATCTTGTAGTGAGGTCGTGAGAGAGAGAGAGAAATTCAAAATTTATTACGTGTCATTAAAGGATTCTTCCCCCACCACAAACGCAGTCACAGGTAGCGACGGTCTTGTATGTTTAACCATATTAAGTGCCTTTTCAATGTCCATTTTGATTCCAAGTGATAAATGCTTGTAAATTGGGATAAATAAGCTAACCCCTGCACAGATTCACCCAGGAAACATGTCATCCTGGCAACTACTTTAGCTCCATAAACGATTTCAAATTTCTCCTTCGAGTATCCTGGCACGCTTTCTAACATCATTTTCTTCAACCTTCTTCCATTTTTAGCCCCAAAACATGTGTAAAATTGGTTGGGAATTTGTTATTTGTTATCTTCATCCCTCGTAAGCCCAATTCAAGAATAAAACAAATCAGCAATTTCCTCTTGGACTTTAATATTCTTATAAATTTAGTTTTACTATTACGGCTTATGTATTTATTTTCTCCCTACGTTTTGTTTTATTATTCTACTGCATCTGTACGACACGAGTCACTCCAATGGAGACAGGCGCCAAGTGCTTTCACCGTACTATTCCCATCTAAAAGTGGAAGATATTACCGCCCTATTTAATACCTATACATATACGTATATTTGAATTAGATCAAAATGTGTGGGGGAGTAATTAAACGCTATAAAATGGTGGAAACACTTAAAAAGAATGAAGAAATGTCAGAGGGTGGAGGACATTTGGAGATATATACAGATATATGTGTATACGTGATGGAAATAAGCATATCAAAGGGGATTTTTCCAAATCACGAAAGGTGTGTGTTGATCCTGATGACGGAGATAAAGAAGACTTCAAAGAATTTCAGTCTCGAATAGCTACATGTAATATGACCGTCCAAAGACAGACAAAAAAAATTGTCTTAGCCCTTGTGTGGCAAAGCAATGAAATGCTTCTGAAAGAGGATTGCAGAACGAATGAAGAGTGCGATTTGTCATGTTGAGTTTCCATTACATATCTTTCCCTCTCCGAAGGATTCGTTTTTTTTTAGACACGGTAAATTTAGGATCTTCTTCCATGCGGAATCCCCTCCTCTCCTTCATATTTGGGGAGTGGAGGAAAATGTGATATTTCTTTTATAAAGCCCTGTTACCCCTTTTAAAAGTGTTACATGATGAAGATGAAGCGAGGGAGAGAGTTGTAAGAAAGAAATAGAGACAAAAAAAATCGAGAGAAGCAGATAGAGACCGTCCAAATAAGTATGGCACACAGGAGCACGCCATGTATTATTATATCTAATGTATATAGTATGCACAACAAAGAAATACATTCGTATCTACACATAAAATGCATACATACGACGTCCAGTCATCAGAACGATCATCATCAAAGTAAAAAATAATAAAAAAGGAAGAGTGAGAAAGCAAGTCAATCAGGAGAGAAAAGATCAGAGATGAGACTGAAGTTCTTTTTTTTTTTTACTTCAGTATACTTACAAATGTTTTTGTCCATTTCTATTTGATGATGCTTGACCCCCTAATAATAATATTTGAATGAAAGTTCCCGTAAAATGCTTCCAAATTGATGCCATCCCCTCATTTAACTGGTTGTATGTGTGGGAGAAAGAGCTCAGCTGCTATTACCATTACTACACCCTCTCCACGTTAAAAGTGGATGGACCCACGAAATCCCTTCCACTACACAATTACCATGGACCATATTGCTGTAGAGAAATGTTGGAAAAAAGGGGGTAGATGAAAACAAAAAAAAAGTAAGAGATAATATGTATTTATCACCATAAAGATGCGAAGGAGATGAAGAGGAGATGGGGTAATAATAATAATATGATGTAACTTCCCTGTACTTGATAAGATCAGTGCGGCTGCACCTCTCGGGTGGTATTTGATCCCCACAAAATCTCTCTCTCTCTCTCTCCTCTAATGAACACATTACTCTCAATTGCACTTCATCTTCCAACTCCATCAGACCCTTTTTTCATGCTGAACTTGGATTGATTTTTTCCCCTGATCCAGGGGTTGTTTTACCTAAATCGTTGCATATAATAACATTCTAATTCTTGGTGGAAAAAACCAACTCAAGAAATGCATTTGGGCACTTCCTACTAGAAATTGTTTATGAAGAGGTGACATCCATTGATTTCTTTTTTTACTTTGGGTCTCAACACCCATTTTTTTTAGTGGGCAGTAATCTTGGCATCAGTTTTAAGAGATTTTATTCATTGTCTATTCCATCTCCGTATGAGAAACACGGTTTCTGTTTTTATCACAATTTTTTGTTTCGGGGGAGAAAATTCTGATTTATTGACTGGATTTTTGGAAATGGAAGGAGAGGGAATTCAATTGGACTCAGCTGAGGTAGATTTTATGTGGTAACTAAATAGAAAAGGAAGAGAAAGGAACTATCAAGTGTTTTTTTGTGAAGCCATGGATATTTAGTGATTTCTTGAAAGCTTTATATTATCAAGAATCTTTGTGGGGTAAAACTTTTTTGCCCCCCAGGAAAAATTGCGACTATAGTACTTAACTCGGCCCTCCCTCCTCCCTCCGTTTGTGAAGAAAGCGTGGAAAGAGGCACCATCCAATTAGTTCTGTCAGCCCTGGGCGAGAAAGTAAAATGAAGAGAGAGAGAGAGAGAGAGAGAGAGAGAGAGAAAGATAGCGAGAGAGAGAAGGAAAGAGAATATTCCTTGGAAAAATTGATTGCCTAAAACACTATCAAAGATTAGGGATAAAGCCAGGTGAAGTTTCCTCCGAAAAAAATCTGTTTCTTATTAAATCTTCATCGAATTATTGGAGCAATAAAAACTACACAAAAATCTCGTCTCCCTCCACCACGTATCACCTCCTCCACGTATGTATACCTTTGCCAGCAAATATTTCCTAAATGACTAGGAAATGTTTGCCTGCCTGAGTAGGAAGTAAAACTTGTAGAAACAGATTGTTGGGACCGAGTCCAAAAATGCTGTATGTAACATATGTAATATCCATATTATTTGCGCAAAACTAAACCGGTGAATGGCTTCATGAGGAGGTAAAAGTGTTTTCACCACAACGTGAGCACTTTGAAATGAAGAAATTTCTTCACACCATTAAAATTCCATTCGTATAAGGGTTCAGTAGGAGTGTGTCTGCTTCAAGAAGAAGAAAAAAGGATTTTAGAAAAGTCAGAAAAAAAGGAGAATCGACATCATCGAGTTTTGTGTACAGACAGAAAAAGGAGGAGTCACGGAGATTCATCATCATTGGAGAAGTGAGCCCAATGGGCCTGCGAAAAATCTTGGGAAGAAAAAAAAGAGACCACTCCACATCTCTCAGATATCATTTGGTGGATACACGCAAAAGCAGTAATAGTAATAGATCAGTCATGCAAGTAGCCAAATGAACTTGCCCACCCACAGCATGCATAATTCCTAAACATTCTGGCCTCTATCACTTCACATCTCTCTCTCTCTTTCTTTCTCTCTCGCTTTCTCATTTATTCTTTCGCTCTTTCTCTCTGTCTCACTCTCTTTCTTTCTCTCTCTCCTTCTATCTCTCTCTTTCTTTCTATCTTATTCTCTATGTCTGTCTTTCTCTCTTTCTCTCTCTATGGCTGTCTTTATCTCTTTCGTCCTCTCTTTTATTTATTTACTTATCTCTCTCTTTCTCTCTTTCTATTTCTCTTTTCATTTCTCTCTCTTTCTATTTCTCTATTTTTATCTCTCTTTCTCTCTCTTTCACTTTTTCTATCTCTCTCTTTCTCTCTCTATCTCTTTCTTGCTCTTTCACTCTCTCTTTGTCTCCGTGTTCTTGTCTCTCTCTTTGTTTCACCGTATTCTTTTCTCTCTCTTTCCCTGTCAATCTCTTTCTATTTTTTCTCTTTCTCTCTTCCTTTTTCTCTCTATTTCTTTCTCTCTGTCTTTCTCTCTTTCTTTCTCTTTCTATTTCTCTCTTTTTCAATTTCTATTTCTCTCTCTTTCTCTACCTATTTCTCTAGATGCGCCGCTTATCTCGCACGATCTGCTCCACATGAGAAAGGGCAAAGTCAAAGCCAGCATTTTTGTACAGTTGAGTATACCATTTTTCAGAGATTTACCATCCGTTTCCCTCACCCGGAGCTCACAACTACCATGTAGTAGATGTAAGTATGATTTCACACAATAATGTCTTCATCTCTCCTCATCTCTCCGTTCTCTCTCTCTCTCTCCTCTCTTTCTGTGAGTAGTGTAGACTAATTTCATAAAAATATGAAATGAAGTAATTTTGATGTCATGTTTGAACATTAATTTTCCCAAAGACTTTATACTGTAATAACCTCCTCGCACCATATTCCCTCCTAAACCTGTATTACACCTCCCCCTGTGCTAGGAAGAAGCTGTACAGTTTTAAAGAAAAACAATTCTCCCACCACGTTAGATTACCTCCAAAATGGTGTACAGCCTCCTGATTTTTTTTTCATCCCGCTCACTTTCCCTCTTTCTTGATTCTCTCTCTCCTGTTAATTTCAGTAGAAAGAAACTTACCCTGACCAACATGATGTAGGAAAATGGAAGGGATTACGTGTAAAATCCATCAAAGTGTAACGATATGTTTTTTTTTGGAGGAATGCCCATTCCATTACTATGAATATTGTGGGACTTGCCCACACCTAACCCCCAAAACACCCTTGGCTCTTCCCTGTTTTAGGGAATGAAGGCCCATATTACATAGGTATACATACATACAGACCAAGAAATGAAATAATGGAGCATTTTCCTGTGCAAGGATGAAAATCGTGTAAATTATGTTATAAATTCACAATAATAATAAAGATGATAGTTACAATGATCATATAATCCATATATATATACTCCAAGGGGCAAATTAGCATAAGCAAAAGAGATGAAAATACAAGGAAGAATCAACTCCCAAATCAAAAGATCCAGGAAGAGATATAAAAAAAAGTAGGAGAAACAAATTTTTTTTTGACTCCTCTCAAAAAAAATAATAACAATTGGCAAGTTCTCCAAATGTAAAGAAATCCCCAAAGGGAAATGACTTGCCCCTGCATACCGCTAGGCAAGATCAACCTCACACAACCACCACATTTATCCATGTGGATAAAGAGAGACTATTGTAAAAATATAATAAAGGGCTGGGGGTATAGGATAAAGAAAAAAAAGTACAATTTGTGCAGTGTAATTTTTCAATCTAGCCACAAAGTGTATTTAACTGGCATAAATTTTTTCGTCACAGTCACACTTGCATCAAACAATGACTGGTAATGGGTTCACCATGAAATTGTTTCTTCGCCTACCAAACACATTATACTTTTCACGCAGCAGCAATAGCCAGAGAGAAAAGCCCAGTGAGAGGGAGGGATAGGGAGAGAAAGAGAAAGAGAAAGATAAAGAGAAAGAGGAGAGAGAAAGAGAGAGAGAAAGAGAGAGAGACAGAGAGAGAGACAGAGAGAGAAAAAATGAGAGACAAGGAAGATTATTGAAGTAGAAGGTGGAGGACAGCCGATCTGTACTATAAGCACGGCTTGGGAAAAAATGGATATGTATACTTACGTCCACATTATATTTTATTCACAGAGGAGGCGGAGGAGAAAAAGAAGAAGATAGATTGAAAGAGAGGAAGAAAATGATACTACAAGACAATGGGCACGCAGAACTCACACATAAATTTCCCAGTTATTTGATTGAAGCGAGCACCTTCTCGAGAGAGAGAGACAGAGAGAGAGAGAGAAAAAAAAACTTGTACATAATAAGAGATAACATGACATTTAAGTTCAATGATCTTGTAATGCACATACACACATCCAACTCACACAAGACGAATTCTCCTACTCATCCTTCCTTATAGATCCTATAAGAACAGATATAAATGTGTACACCACAGATTTCTACCCATTCTTCAATGCGTGCTTCATTATTCTTTTAGAAATATGGTAGCAAAGAATGCCTTAATATTATTATTGGGAGTAGTAGTAGTAGTTGTTTGTAATAATCTCCTCCGTCCATCATTTCACATATGCATTAAAATCAAAATGTGGTGAATGTCATTATTATTATTAGTAAGTAACGTCTTAAAAGGGAATGGATTAAAAGCTTCCATATAGTGAAAGTGTAATGTCGGCTGTGGAGGAGGGAGAGAATTCGGAATGCGCAGTATACACGAGTCCGTATAGGTATAGGTATACCTATCCCTGTGTTTATATCTGAATGTATTCACTCTCATATCCCGCGTGTATATAAACGATGGCGATTGAAAAAAAAATGGGAGATTGACTCGTATTATGCTCAGTGCCTCAGTCTTGGACGTATTAAAGATACTATGGTAAAAAAAAAATAAAGGATCCAAAACATTTTGTGCTCACTTCTCTTGTATCCATGGTCTCTCGAGCTTAATACACATAATAACATCTTTGACCACCTGTTTGAAAAAATTGTGGTTTACAATCCAACACACTTAATATCACGGGAGGATTACATGGAGGGGGGAGGGGGAAATGAAGCGGACTCGTCATGGACAATGTTGGGCTTGAGACTGAGGGGAGAGAATAGGCACAAGAGGCAGTAGGAAAGCATGACAAGAAGAGGCGGGAACACAGAAAGATAGGGTTACAAAAGATGGGGAGAAGAAGAGCGAATTAAGAGACACAAGGACCAGGAGGAGAGAGAAAAGGTGGGAAAGCAAAGAAGTGAGAGAAAGACAAAAACAGCGAGAGAGAAAGGGGGTGAAAGGTGAAAGGGAAGGAGGGGAAGGGACGAAAAAGGAATGGAGACAAAGAATGAAAAAATCAGAAGGAGGAGAAATAAAGGCAAAAACAGGAAAGACGCGAAAGAAAGACACGGAAAGGAGGAGAAAATGAGACAGGAATAAAGGTGAGTGAGGAAAAGAACGACAAAAAAGGAAGAGGAAAATGAGAGAGAGAGAATGTAAAACAAATGAAGACAGAATATGAGAGAAAGAAAGAGACAAGTAAAGACAGAATATGAGAGAGAGAAAGAAACAAAAGAAAGCAGAATATGAAAGAGAAAGAGACAAAAAATAAGAGAGGGAAAGAAAGTCAAAAGATTAAAAAACAAACATACCAAAAAGAAAGACAAAAGGAGAAAGTGAGCGAGAGAAAGAAAGTTAAATTGAGACCGAAAATCAGAGATAGAGCCAGACAAAAAAGGGAAAAAGAGAGAAAATCAAGAAATGGAAAAGGAGGGAGAGAAATACAGTTCTTGAGAGAGAGAGAGAGAGAGAGAGAAAGAGACAAATAAATACAAAAAATGGGAGAGAGAGAAAGAAAGACAACAGAAGACAAAAACCAGAGAGCGAGCGAGAGAAATAAAATCTAAAGGAGACAGAAAATCAGAAATAACGAGAGAAATAAAATCAAAAGGAGACAGAAAATCAGAAATAACGAGAGAAAT
>JAQGBT010004415.1:0-16613 GCA_034698585.1 Disparrhopalites patrizii
TTTTCCCCTAATTTTTATCTTCTCTAATCCTGTTTGGTCGTTTTTTTTGCATTTTTTCTTCTCTAATTCTGTTTGGTCGTTTTTTTTGCATTTTTTCTTCTCTAATTCTGTTTGGTAATTTTTTGCATTTTTCTTCTCTATTTCGTTCTTTTTTCCTCTGTTTTCTCGCTTAGTTTTATATTACTTCTCTGCTTGTTTTTTTTTACCATTCTTTCTCTGTCTTTCTGCTCGTCTCTCTCTCTCTGAATTTTGTATTTTTTTCCTCTCGTTTTCATAATTTCAGTATTTGTTTTTCCAATTTTTGTCTGCTTTTTATTTTTCGTACCCCAGTTTTTGCACCTTCCTTAATTTGTCTCTGATTTCCCCTTTGATTGCTTGGTTTTTCTTTGTGTCTCTGTTTGTTTTCTCCGGTAAAGGTGTACTTGTAACCACGCTCTGTTTTTGTTTATTTTTCCTTTTCATATGCCACTTTTCTGGTATTGTTTCTCTTGATTCTTCTCGTTATTCATATGTTCGTTCTTTTCTTTTTTCTATTATTGTTCTGTTGAACTTCTCTATGCTCCTCTATTTAGCTCCTTTACTCTTTCTCCTTGGATTTTCTTTCAATTGAACTCTGCCATCCTTGGAACTGCTCTTTGCTGTCGTTATTGTTTTTCTCCTGACCTCCCAATTTCCTCCCATTTTGTCCCCCCTCAGTTTTTCCTCTTGATTTTCACCTCACCACAATTTCCCTTTAATTTCCTTTCCCCCTTCCTTTCTGTTTCTTTTAGCTCTCTCAATACTTTCCCTTGGCCATTCAACCTCATGGAAATTGCACGCTAAGGCCAGGACTTTTTACTTCCTTATGGCTGAGAAAAAACATTGAGCTGTTTACTTCTTTCTTTATTAGTGGTTCAGAAATATCAAAGTAAAAACTTGTAATGCACGTTGAATGAACGGGCGTACTTGCTCCTACTTTCTCTCAAACTTGTTATTTCTTGAAGAAAAATTCCGTAGTTTTATATTTTTTTTACGTTTTTCCTGCTCCTCCAACTTAATTTTTTTCTTTCATGATTTTTTCTTCTTTCTATACTTTCCTTCTTCCACTCTCTCTCTTTCTCTCTCTCTCTCTCAATGTGGTTTCGCCATACCTTTTTCGCATTCCTGTACTCATCTTCACCTCTTTCTCCTATTAATAGGAGCTTGTTTCACCCTTTACCTTCCGTAATTACGAAGCAAGGAGAACATAGATACATACCGGGACAAGTCTACTTCCGCAACCATATACTAGTAAGTTTCTCCAGTAGTAAAAAAAAAGTATTTCTTCTTGTGTACTGATTAAGCATTCAGCGGTTAAGGTCTGCACTTGCTTTTATATTGCCAACATGTTCCTTCACCTACATACACACTTTTTTCTTCCCTCCCTTTACTTTCTCCCATTTATTAAATACAGGAAAATGGAAAGTTTTTTTTTGGCTACTGGGAGGAAAAAGAGATTGCCGAAGAACTCCTTGCAGCAGCCGTAGAAGGAGTTTCCTATATTTTTTAAGTGTTCTTTCCCTAACTTTCCCCCTCCCTATTCAATAACAGCACGTGCTGGTGAAAGGGATGTGAATGAGAGGAAAATAAAGCATGAGAATAGGACGGGAACTTGGAAGGAGAAGTTGAGAGGAAAAAACAGATATTGAAGGTTATTCTTTTGTCATCACCTTCGCTCTGACCCACATTTTTTTTATGGAACAAAACCTGCCGTCAATTATTTATCGCAAAATGAAGTGAAAGTTTTCGTGAGGAGGGGGAGATACCCCGATGCATGAGGGAATTTCCGTGAAGGGGCGAAGAACAGGGTGAGAATGAGTGAATGATGATCACGAGATTCAGGAGAAAGTACAATGTGAACATGGGCTGAAGAGAAAGGAAATACATTCTGTAGCATTGGAATCGGGCAATATAATCTAACGTGGGTTAATCGGGCAAATACAGAAGGTGAAACAGTTGGTGAATCAGAGATATTGGAAGATAAATGTGTAAAATTGGGGAAACTGGCCAAAGATTCGAGAATGATAGACAGGGGAGAGAAGATTTAAAAAAACATAACCACGAAAAATGACTGACCAATAGTGCAACAAAAGTGGTCAGAGGAAGAACAGCAAAGATAGAAAACATTAGAAAATTGGCCCGAAAGAGAAAATACAATAAATCCAAAAAAAAACTTAAGTAGGCAAACGACATGAAAAAGAATGTTTTGAGGAACTGTAAGCAAGAGCAAAGAAAGAAGAGGAAAAATTCAAAGGAGAAAAAATTAGGAGAGTAAAAGCGTGACAAAAAAGAAACGATTGCAGTATCCACAAAAAATAGACAAACGCTCAAAGAAAGATCAAAGAAGAAATTAGATCCAACGAAGTGCAAGAAAGAAAGAAAAAATTGGAGGTACAAAAAAACTAAGGTTTGTCCCAAGAAACAGCATGATCGAGAAAAGTGATAAAAAGAACACAAAACAGATTATTAATACAAAAAGTACAAAAAAGTTAGAAATGATCAGAAAAACGGCATACAAGAGAGAAATGATCAGCAAAATAACAAGAAATGGAAAGGATGAGCAAAACATCCTGAAAAAGAAAAAAATGAGAGAAATAGTATGAAAGAGAGAATATATCAGTGAAAGCACGAAAGAGAGAAATGATCAGCGAAATAGCAAGAAAAAGAAACGAATAGAAGAGCCTGAAAGAGAGAAAAGGTCAGAGAAATAGAATGCAAGAGAGAATATATCGATGAAACCACGAAAGAGAGAAATGGAAATGATGAGCAAAAAAGCCTGAAACAGGGAAAACGTCAGAGACAGAGAACAAAAGAGCAAATGTATCGGTGAAAACACGAAAGTGAGAAATGATCAGCGAAATAGCAAGAAAAAGAAATGAGCAAAAGAGCCTGGAAGAGGGAAAAGATCAGAGAAATACAATGAAGGAGAAAATATATCGGTGAAAGCACGAGAGTGAGAAATGATCAGCGAAATAGCAAGAAAAGGAAATGATGAGCAGAAGAGCCTGAAAGAGGGAAAAGGTCAGGGAATTAGAATGAAAGAAAGAATACATGGGTGAAAGCAAGAAAGAAAGCACGAAAGAGAAATTATCAGTGAAAGTCAAAAACTGTCAGGAAAAATCAAATCGAAGGATTAACAAGATTGGATACCCGGCAACAATGGAAGTTACACAGAAAGTCGAAAACGGAATGCGTCGGATTGACAAGCAACAAAAAAGCGAGATAGTGATGACTACGAAATCAGATTCTAGTAGTTTCTGACCCGCGATATGCCGGCTAGACAAAGGGATGTTCACAAATAAGTAAATCAAGTTGAGGAAGTAGACAGATGCAAAAAAAAATGCATCGAGGGAGTCACCATTGAAATGAGGAGTTATATATAGAGAGAAAGAGGCCCATGGAAGGTAATGGACAGAGTTTAAGGGGGAGAGACAGAGGGAAATGATTTAAGTGGTTGAGACTGCGAGGGAGTGTGAAGGGACACGCGATGACAAATCGAACTGCTTCTCATTTCTCCCTTCATATTTCATTCTTTCCTGTCGACTTGTGGCAACTCATACATTGCTAAGTTTCTCTCTCTCAATGTTACTATGTCTCTCTCTTTCCAAGTGGCAACTATCTCTCTTGGAAGTATTCATAAGCAGCATGAGTCCTCGGGATACACATCATAAAACATCCACCCCAGAGATGATGTTCTTTTGCTTTACAACTCCATAAATAACCCCAACTTATGGTACTTTAAGCAATATGAAGGAATCAAATGCAAATCCGCCTGGCCTCACCACACACACACACACAGACTCTGTCTCTTTCTCTCTCTCTCTCTCTCTCTCTCTCTATCTCCATCACAGGGCTTTCCCTAAGTAAATATTGCAACTCCCAAAAAAAACATCCGGAGGAATTGTTCTACTCTTGTCTCTACTCTAAACTTTCTTGTTTATTTGTTTGTTTGCTCTGTCCCTCTGTTTATTTTTTGTCTCTCTCTCTTCCTCTCTTTCTCTCTCACTCTCTCTCTCTCTTCCTCCACATTACCACAAGGAGAAACAAGTTGGTGCAGAAAATGAAGGGGAAGAGGGAAAGAGTTTTCTTATTTGTCATTTCCATCATTATTACTATTATTTAAAAATAATCCCGCCCTTCACTTTTCCGCCCGAGGAGACTTCCGCTTTTCAGGGACGGTTCCGTTTTTTTCTTCTATTCTTGCCTTTCCCTGTTGGTGACAGGATCCCTCCACTTTTTTTTTTGGTGGGGAGGAGGTCGCTTCCTGGTTATTGAACTTGTAACCCTGACAGTGAAAGTGCGTGTTTTTTGTAATTATTGCCGGGGAAGAAAGTAAGGCAGGAAAATATGGAGAAAGTGAAAAGGGAAAGCCAAAAAAAAACATATACAGTTTTGTGAAACTTGTGTCATGAAAGAAACTTTCTCTGTAGTTTTTTCGGGTCTTAATGGACAAAAGTATGGTGGGGGGAATGGAGGAGAAAGAGAATAAGTTGGGAGAAGTGTGAGGGGAAAGTCTTGCTACTTTCTCCTATGAGAAGAAGGGAAAAGTTGCTTCTATAACACTACATTTCTTCTCCATTTATGACGTCCTCCACTTTTTTTTCTTCTTATTTTTTTTCACCCTTACAAACCTACATGTGGGTCCATCTTGAAGGGAAAAAAGGGTTACAATTTTTTTTGGAGCACTAGCTCATTGCACTGATTTCTCCCCCTTTGTTTGCCTCAATCGTTTTACATGTCCTCCTCACGCACGCAGTGGGAGCATTTGTGTAAACTAAAAATGAGAGAGAAAGAGAGAGAGAGAGAGAGAGTCGGGGAAGTTCCTAATAGCATTTTGGTTATTGATATTCTTTTCTGAAGAAGAAAAATGTACAGGCAATTTTTTAAGTAATAACAAAGTCGATAAAAAAAACTTGAAGAGATTTTTTTTTCTGGGGAAGAAATAATAAATAAACAGGAGTCAACTTGTTCTTTCAACATGTTTTCCTCTCAAAGAATGAAAGAATGTGTGTTCAGTGTAAGAGATGTTCTAGTGTGGTACTTTGCTCTTCTTTTTTTACGGGATATTTTTCTTGGAATTTTTCAGTCAAAGGAAAGGAGACCAAGGAACTGTGTACAAAGGGAGGAAGGAAGGTGAAACGGAGGTGGGGGGAGGGAGAGAAAGTAGGCAACGCAAAAAAAAAGTTGTGTATTGAAGACAAGACACTAGGGGAAAAAAGTAGAATGGAAGGAAGGAGAAGTAAAAGAGAGAAAAAAATGGAGAAAGCAAAAACAAAATGGAGAAAGCAAGAAAAAAATGGTAAGCAAACACAAAGAATAGAAGGAGTGAAATAGGAGCGGAAGGGAGTCATCCCGATGGAAGTTGTCAGGGGCTGAGTGGAGAAAATTAACTCTTTTGTTCCCCTAAGCTAAGCATTTTCACTGCAGGATGGATTCCAAAATCCACACTCAACATTACCATCAAGCCCACAATAAGCTTACGCTGCGACTCCCTCCCGACTACCACCAGGATGAGACAGAGAGAGAGAGAGACGGGAAGCGAAAAGAGCGGAGGAGACAAAACGAGAGAAAGAAAGAGAACGAGGTATTTGGATGGCAGTGGGATTTCCATTCGATTCTATTTCTCTCTGGTCCTTCTCTTTGTCCTCTTCTCACTATCTTTCCGCTGGTTTCTATTACATTTTATTCCCTACATTTCCTTTTCTCTGTTCATTCACTTTACTCTCTGCTCCATCTCCACCTTGTTTTAATTCTCATTTACTTCTCCCTATGCTTCTTCTTTGCTTTCTTTTCGCTTTTACTTTATACATCTCTCTTTCTCTGTTTCGGTTGGTTTAGTTCTTTTTCTCACTGTTTATTTCCCGTCTCTCTTTTTGTCCTTTTGTTCTCTCTCCCATTTTCTTCTCTCGTTTGTCTCTCTTTTTCTCTCGTTTGAATTTCTCTTTTTCTATCTCTCGTTTGTCTCTCTCTTTTTCTCTCTCTCTTTGTATATCTCTCATTAGTCTCATTTGTCTCTCTCTTTTTCTATCTCTCATTAGTCTCACATTTGTTTCTCTCTTTTTCTCTCTCGTTTGTCTATCTTTTCTCTCTCGTTCGTTTGTCTTCCTCTTTCTCTCTCTCGTTTGCCTCTCTTTTTACTCTCGTTTGAATATGTTTTTTCTCGTGTTTGTCTTCATGTTTTTCTCTCTCGTAAATCTCTTTCTGTTTTTGTTTTTTTATGTTTTCTCTCGTTCGAATACCTCTTTCTCTCTCTCGTTTGTCTCTCTCCTTTTTTCTCTCGTTCGAATATCTCTTGTCTCTCTGTCTTTTACTCTTGCCTGTCTCTCTACTATTTCTTGTTTGTCTTCGTCCTTTTCATTCTTCTTTGTTGCTCTACGTTTTTCTCTCGTTCGTCTCCTTCGTTTTCTATCTCCCTTTTTATCTTGCTTGCATTTCTACTTTTTGCTTGTTTATCTTTCCGTTTTTCTCTCGTTTGTCTCTCTACTTTTTTCTTGTTTGCCTTTCTTGTTCTCTCTACTTTGTCACTCTCCGTGTCTCTCTCGTTCGTCTTCCTAGTTTTCTTTCTCGTTTGTCTCCCTCGTTTTCTCTCTTGTTTGTTTCCCTCATTTTCTCTTGTCGTCCCTTCTGCAGCTTTCCCCATCTTCGCTTTTTTTCTCAACACTTTGTTTGCTTCACTACGTTTGCTGGGTTTCACTGTCTCGTTTTCTGCTGTTGTCTCGTTTTTATATTCCCTACTTTTGCTCTCACTCCGTCTTATTTCTCTCCTTTCTGATTTTAATCTGTTTGTAATTTCCTTTATTTCCTCTCTCCTTGCCTTTCCTCTTCTAGGTATCCTTTTCGTCACTCTCCTTGTTTTCAGTTTTAGTCTCGCTCTCTATGTGTCTCTCTTACACTGTTCTATTTTTTGTTCTAGTTCCCGCCCTTGTTAGTTTTACTTCCCACTTTTTCCTTGTTTTCTCTATCTCCTCCTTCCTCTGCGTCCTTCTTTCTCATCTCGTTTCCTCTGCTGTTTTCTCTTCTGTTGTTCTACTTTCTCTACATATTTAATTGTTATGGCGTTTGTATCTTTTAACTGCATTCTACGTGTTCATGTTTCTCCTCCAGGATTCCTGCCTCTTGCTGGTCATGTGCTCCCTTTCTCCCTTCTGGTTCTCCTTTTCTCAAATTTGTTTCCGCTCACCTGCTTTCTCCTCGCTTATTGCTTTCTCTCCCTTCTTTACGCTGCATTGCCTCCACCTCGCTCTGAGCTTGTTTCAAGTATGTCTAATAATGTAGTCCTCTCCCACTTTTGTCATCCTCCCTTGGTCTCTTTTTTCTGATTTGCTTAACCCTTTGTTCCCTTTTTCCTCTGGCCGCCTCTCTCTCTCTCTCTCTCTCTCTCTTTTGCTCTCTGCATCTGCTTCGCGGCCCCTCCGCCGCCTCTCAACAATATTGTCTTGGAGGAGAGTGGAGGAACACTGCTATTTATGTAGTCTTGGAGTTTGCTCACGTAGCTTGTTTAATTATTTTGTCACTGGAACGGATTTCCAATTAAAATTCCACAGGTTCATCCCTTTGGAAATGTACATTTATTTCCTCTCACAAAAACTTTCCCTCCTATCTCTCTCGCTCTTCCCCGGGCTTGGGCTTCTGTCTTGTAAATCTCCCTTTTTTCTGTTCTTGTTGTCTCACGTAAATACTCGACACCTCTCCTACGGCGTCCTACGTCTCACTTCTTTGTTTTTCCATCTCCATCTCCATCTTTCTTTCTCCCATTCTGTTCAATTCCTTTAGTTGATTGTGAAAAAAGAATAAATATTCCATTTTTTTTGTCTTGAACCCCCAGCTATTTTCTCTTAATGCCTTGACATAGGGAAAAAAAGTCACGGGAGAAAGTTGGGAAAGAATTGGAATTATTTTCTCCCTTCCAATTTTCTCTCTGTTCCCTCCCGGCACCACACTACCCTTTCATTAATTCTCACTTTGCAAAATCCGCCGCTCCCTTCCCCTCCTGTACAGTTCTTGTGGAGGAAGTTGAGAATATTTTTTGGGGGAAACTTTTCACTATTTCACGTTTTATTCTCCGATTTTTGCGGCCATAAAAAAAATTAAGTATTTACTAAACAAAAAGTTGAGAATGGCATGTTGGTGCTGCTTTGGTCAAAACTTTCCCCCTTGTATTTATTGTTTCGAAAGAGAGAGAGAGAGAGGGAGAAAAATGTCTAGTAATAAAAACTACTTGAAAGAAAAGACAGGATTAAATTTTTTGGGGAAAATGTATTTTTTCTTACTGAAGCCTAATTGCCTGCAAATTGTTAGCACACTCAACTTTTTCTCTTATGGGCTTTACTACAAAAAAAGTCAATGGTGCTTTATATCATGGAGCCAATGTGTGTATGTAAATACATACGTATGAAGAGGAAATTGAGGAGGAGGTGGGAAGAGGCTGGAGAGATACTGAGAAGTTGTAGAAAAAGAGTGTGTTGTGGGATGAAGAATTATAATGAGAGCCGTGTACGAAAGGAAAATAGGGAAAGAATGAAGAAGCAGCTGGACCATATTGCTTTCCGAGAATCTTAAGTTAAAGAGCATTTGGAAACCTGCCAAGTCAATCTGGCGAGTCTGGAGCTTCTGATTTCTTTCTCCATCCACTGTCCCGGTCCCTGGAAAAACACAGAAGACAGGAGAGTGAAAGAAACCAGGAGAGAGGGAAAATATCAAAAAAAAGAGAGAGAGAGAAAGTAAAGAGAGAGAGAGACAGACAAAAATACCGCGAAGAAAGGGTGAGAGAGCGTTTTTCCCCACAATTTTTTAGTGAGTATAAGTTCTTTCCAATAATGGTATGCCTTCAGTTGATCATCACTTTGTTGTCCGCTCCCCATTTCTCGGGTGGCGGGGTGCGTGTGTCTATTTGCTAAGTATCATACCGCCCGTATATTTCTTGGAAGAGGCAGACAGAGAAATGCAAAGGGAAAGATACGCCAGACTTGGGAAGGAGAGACCATGAAGAAGAAGAAGAGGCAGAAGAAAAGGGTCCAAATAATGTTTGCACATGTACGTCTATTTTTTGTTTGTTTGTGTGTTTGTGATCTCAACCCCAAGGAAAAAAATTCCGTAGCGGGGGGAGGAGAAGAGAGAATATATATAAGACAAAGGACCGGATTTAGAGAGGGACAGAGGAGGAGACGGCGGAGGGGAGGAGGAAGAAAAACCAAGCGGAGGAACACGGCCGAATAATACGTGCACCAGGACCATATATATGTATAAGGGGCTTGGGAATCCAGTTTAGCAAATGGAGGAGGCATCATGCCCACAACATGATGACACATCCCCTATTATTCACTTGACTACTTTCTCTACCGCCAAAGAGAGAGAGAGAGAGAGGAGGAAACACAAGTAAAGGGAAAAGGGGGAGGGGAAATGTTCTCGTAAGGACTAGAGAGAGAGAGAGAAAAAAAAGGAGGTACGGAATTTAGCAAAGAACGGAAAAGAGAGAAAAATAGAAAGAGAAAGGGGGAATACAAAGGAAAGTGGGAAACCTAAAGAAAGAGACAGGAACAAAGAGAAAGCAAAAGCAAGAAAGAAAAATAGAAAGCAAAAGAAAAAGCATGGTAAAGTAAAGAAAGAAAGCAAAGAGAAAGCTTGGAGAAAGCAAACGAGAATAAATGACAAAATCAAGAAAAAAAGCAAGGAGAAATCAAGAGAGAAAAAAGCAAAGAGAAATCAAAAGAAAAAAAGCAAGGAGAAATCAAGAGAAAAACATGGAGAGTGCAAGAGAAAAGCAAGGAGAGTGCAAGAGAAAAAATGGAGAAAACAAGGCACAAGAAAAAACGGAGAAATGAAGAGAGAAATCAAAACAGCAAGCTTGGAAAACTCAAGAAACGAAGACTACACAAATCCAGAGAAAAAAGGGATGCATCAAGAGAGAGAAAAGTCGAGGGAGAAAGCAAGAGAAAAGTCGAGGGAGAAAGCATAAGAAAAAAGGGAGAAAGCATGAGAAAAATCGTGGGAGAAAGCATAAGAAAAAAGGGAGAAAGCAAGAGGAAAAGGGAGAAATCAATAGAAAAAAGGGACAAATCAATAGAAAAAAGGGAGAAATAAAGACATATAGAAATGGAGAAATCATAAGCAAATGCGGGGAGAATGTATTAAAAAGACAAACAGCAAAAGAAAAGAGGTTTCACGGCAAGTGAGTAAAAGGGAAAGGCTTAAAGCAAGAGAGAAAACATGTAAAACGGCATAGAAAGTAAGACAGAAGAACTGGAGGCCACAAATAAAACGGAGTAAGGAAGAGAATGATGTAAAAACCAAGAGACAAACATTCAGGGAAAACACCAAAAATCCAGTGAGGTAAGAGGCATCCAGCAGGAGATACAGTGAGAAAGAAAGTGGAGGTAAAAAGAAAGTCAAAATAAAAAATGAAGAGAAAGAGAGCATGAAAAAGGAAGAGAGTCTTGGAAAAAAACATTGAAAGGTAATGGAGGAGGCAAAAAGAGGAGAAAATCAAGTTTATGTAGACTGTGAGGGACTCGGAAGGCCCGGCCACCCAGCACTCATAAAATGTTTTGCCTTCACCCACACATAATTCTATGGTGTCCCAGTCCACCCTCTCGGCCAAGAAACATTCCCTTACTCTCCCATACAGGGTGCCTCCGCCACGATGCCTCCGGAAAGGAACATGCACAATTTTAATGGGGAACCCCGCCAAAACATCCTCCGTGTCTTGTCCCTTCGCCCCACAAAACTGCCGCATTCCTCCTAGCTCCCTTTTTTATGTCCATCCATACACTCGTTTCTGGGCGCGTCCTCTAAAAAACGATCCTTCAAAAGGGAGGAAATAATAATAAAAAAATATAATGTGAGGCTCTGACTTTTTTTTTTCTATTCCACCGACAGATATGTTGTGGGGAGGAAAAGGGTTAGTACTAAACCGTGGTTTTCCCCCATAATAATTGCATTGGTGGAGAGAAGAGCCTCTTGACACGTGTTTCGTGTGGAGCGGGTGGACGAGGGTGGCTGGACCACCCTGTAAAAGAGGGGAAAAGCCGTTTGTGAAATCGACTGCTTACTCTTGGATATGATTATGTGAAAAGATTCCCCTTATTATATAGTTTCCATTTGCACAGAATGTTGCAAGTCTTAAAATACAAATACATAAACATGAAGAAATACTCATGGCCAGCGACAGACGGAGGGAGAGAGGGAAAGCGAGAGAGGGAAAGAGAGGGAGAGAAAGAGAGGGAAAGAGAGGGAGAGAGAGAGAGAGAAAGAGAGGGAGAGAGAGAAAAAGGAGGTGAAAGTATGGGGTTTTGGTAGGGGTAAAATTGTAAAATATTCCCCTGCATCACTTGTCCTGTGCTAGTGAAATAATAGTAAGTGGTCGTAGTATGAGAAGGAGAGGGAGGAGAGGGAGAGAGAAAGGAAATATAGGGGGAGATACGGGGTCTGACATCTGGTCATGAAGTTTTATGTGGACGTCAAAAGCATTTCATTGCTGAATAAAAAAAAAGAGTGGGGGAAAGAGAAGGAATGGACGAAGAAGGGGAAGAAACTGAAAGAGCCGGCGGGGGAATGACATGACATGACACATGTCATGGCATGCATTCTCTGCACTCCATTGTAAGCAACTCGTCCTCGTCATCATCCTCTCTCTCTCTCTATCTCCCTCTCCCGCTCTTTCCCTCCTCATCATAGTAATAGTAATGATAATAATAATAACGCTCATCTCATTCGACTCGAAGAAAAGCGAGCGTTATCTTTAGGGGGAAATTCTTGGAAGAAGTAAAAAGGAGGAGGGAAGAAATACTTTTTTCCAAGCTCCTCTATTTCCTCTATACGTCCGCAAAGTGAAAGTGGAATTGCTGGGGAGAAAGCGGATAGTCACATCAAGTATTTATATGGAGGGAGGATATCACCACATATGCCGATACTGGAATAAAAGTGGAAGGTCCAGCTGTTGCCTCAAATGAGCCTCTCTCTCTCTTCTCCTTTCTCTCTCCTGCTCTTTCACTTTCTCTGTCCATTTACTTCTGGCTCATTTTGATGCTCTCGCTCTTGCGATTTCTCTCTGCTGTACTCTTAATTTTTCTCTTTTGCAATCTCGCTCTATTGCGTGCTCCGTTGCTGAGTTTTCTCTTCGGTTATCTTGCTTTCTCTCTTGTACGATCTTAATTTTCAAATAGTTTTTTGCATTATCTCGATTTCTTTCTTCGATTTTGTCTTCTGTGTTTTATTTTACTTGCACTCTTTCTTTTATCTCCTTTCCCCTCTCTTTTGTCTTCTTTCCTCATTTTCCCATGGCATTTTCTGGTTTTCTCCGTTTCTCTCCCTTCTTCGTTTTTGATTTTCTCTCTTTTTTCTCCTTTGCTTACTCCTTTTTTCTATTTTTGTTTCTTCTTTTCTCTATCTTTTTTCTTTTTTCTCTTGCTTTCTCCTTTTTTATCCTTTTTGCATTCTCTTTTTTTATCATTTTGCTTTCCCCTCTCTTTTTTCTCTTTTGCTTTCTCCTTCTCTCTCTTTTGCTTTCTCCTTTTTCTCCTTTGCTTTCTCCTTTTTGTCTTTTGATTTCTCCTTTTTCTCTTTTGCTTTCTCTTTTTTCTCTTTTGCTTTCTCCTTTTTCTCTTTTGCTTTCTCCTTTTTCTCTTTTGATTTCTCTCTTTTCTCGTCTTCTCTCAATTTTTTATCTCGTTTTCCCCTGTCGTGTCTCCTCCATTTTTTCTCCTTCACTTTTTTATCTCCTTTTTCCTGTCCTTTCTTCTACATTTTTTCTCCTTTTACCTGCATTTCTGTGTCCTTTTTTCTCCAATATTTTCTCTGTTTGTTACTCCTTTTCTGCCTCCTTTGTTTCCTTGGTATATACTTTTTGCTTTCACTTTCTCTCTCTCTCTGTGTTTGTCTCATTTTGGAGCTAGTATTTAAAATTTTTAGTTTTCGTCTCTGCGCCTGAATCGGGATCTGTCTGTTGCATTGTTGCTTTTGGCGTGTTGTCTTTTTTCTCCGTTGGCCTCATTTTCTCACACTTCCGCTCGTATTTCTTGCTCGCTTTTGCTATTGCTCTGGCCGTTTTTAAACGTATTTCATTTTCCTTCTCTTTGCGTTGCTTTTGCTGTCTTATATCCTAGCGCTTTAATTCACTCTTGCTGTCTGAATTTTTTTGTACCCTTGCTTTCTCTTAATTGTTCTTGAAGTCTGTTGGTTTTTATGCGTAAACTCTAGCTTGCTCGCAGTTTCTCTTTTTTGACCTCTCGCCCCTTCCGCTATCTTTTAGGTTGCTTCTCCCCATTCGTTGTCTCCCTTCCTCGCCATCTCCTCGTATCGTTATCCCGGGAATCATTTGCGGTAATGATGGAAAGGATTTTTTGGGGAGCAGCCCATGTACATTTGGTGCCATTTTTTTTCGCCCCCTCCAAGAAAAAAAAGAATGTGTTTGGAAAGTAGAATATCTTTAGAATTTATTCAATCATCCCTCTTCAGATATACTTGCAATTCAATTACTATAACATATAGTATATCTACACATATGACGGTTACACATATGTATACGCTCTTACTTAATATAATAGGTATATTTATATAGTACATTTACATGGATTTATCATTTTTTTTAACTTACCCATAATTCCCCCTTATAGTTATTACATAATATAGCACGTACATACTTTTGGGAGTATTTCCATCCTTTCTCTCTCTCTCACATGACATGTTGTACGTTGATACACATCTACTTACTTTGTTCATATACATACATATATAATTTTTTTTACAATATTTTTTTTGAGTAGTTTCCCTCAAAAAACCCATAACTTTTCCTATCAACCCTTGGCTCCGAAAAAAAAAAATTGCCACACATTCATCCAAATAGTTGAAAGCTACCCCATCTAATCCTTTTTTTTACCCTCTTGTAAGAAAATTTCCTCCCCCTCCCTCAGATCCAAGAATTGATAGAAAGTTTTTAGGGGCTGGGGATTTTTTTTTCATTTAATAACAACAACAATATAGTAATAATACTTATCCTCTCTTTGTTATGTCCTATAGACAAAGAGTATACTCCAAAAAAGATTTTATTTTTATACAGACAACAATTCGCATATAACACAACCGCATCCATTCTGCCATTTGTTTTTTTGTGTTTGAATTTTTTTTTTTGAAACGTACACATAGGTTTTTTTCCCATCCTTTTTATTATGTATGACACTTCAGGGAAATACACGTCACATTGGATCTTAATATTAAAAAATCAGTTTTTTTCCTCCATGTTTGTTCTTCTTCGGTGGATTTTATTTGAAGAAAAATTTCCCCGGTTTTTCTTCTTCTTCTTCTTTGACTACAGTAAACAAAAAAACCTTTTTCTGCTGGCTTTCTCCATGTCCTTTTTCTTCCCTTTGACACTTGCGGGGTTGGGGGTGGCAGGCGGAAATGATCAAGTTCATCTCAGCGGGACAATCCATCACACTCACTGCCAATGCCACTCAACGATTTCAGGGGGGAGGGGGAGTTTTTTTGGGGCCGGAGGAGGAGGAGGACGCTCTCAGGAGGATGAAAAAGTCATGGGGAGGTAAAAGAAAAGAAGAAGAAAAACACCTTTATTGGTTTCTCAAAGGACACATTCCACACTGTCTCATTTTTCTTTTTTTTTTTTGCACAAAAACTTCCACTTTTTTCCTTCGTCTATTTATTTTTGCTCTCCATTTCTTTCAGTTTCCGTTTTTTTTACTTGTGTTTGTCTTTGATTTTTTTTATCAAAAAAAGTTTTTTTTTCTTTTGGTAGATTGTTTCCTCCGGATGACACTGTACGTGTGTAAAGTATAGCCTATAGTTATATAGTATATAAGACATAGAATGAATGAATTTTTTTCTCTCCAATGAATATGCTTTTTTTCCGTTTTCTTTTTGTAAATAGTTCTTTTCCCCTCCTTCTTTGCAATGGCTTCAGGTATTTTGATGTTTTTTTTGTGTAAACACATTAATGTGTGGTAGAATGAAACTCAGAATTATTGTTTTAGTACTCCTAAATATAACAATTTGATTTTTTTTAGTAAATGAAAAATTACTTTTTCCCATTTTTTTTTGTCCACAGCATGATTTCTTCATAAGAGATTTTGTCGTGGTAGCGACAACAGTCGTATTTTCTCCATAATTCCCCCTCTTTTGTGTTTAACAAGATTGAATAGGTATTGACAATTATTCCTTTTTTTTTACATTAATTGTTGTCCTAATTTTGTTTAATAATACATAGTACATTGTTGTATATAATATATTGTAATTAGAATGTATTATAATAGAATATAATATATAGAAAGAAAGTTCCTTGTATCTGTCGGTTGAATATTTTTTTTATTCATTTTTTATTTTTTTTAAACAAGTAGTACATCTTACTTAAATAGTTTCAAGTTCCGAGGATGAGGATGGATAGGCTGAGGAGGAAAACTGTGAGAGGATACTCCAGTTTCAGCTGACCTCCATGCTGCATCGCCGCCGGAAGCTCTCCTAGAAAACACAGAAAAGGATATCGACAATTAGAGTATATGCATTACATGACATGACATGGTCCAAGGGAGACATAATAATCGGAATTACAAGTTACAATGAAAGCCAGGAGCCCAAACAATTGTTCTCATCATCACTCCCGTGACCTTTTCAACACGGAATTTGGGACTTTGGGGGGAAATCAAGGCCTTCGGGCCTCGTCCGACAGGGCTCTATGTCCAACTGGGGACGTCTGTAATGAGAGTGTGATGCTGGGCTTACTCACCGGGAACCAACAACGACTTTAAATGAGGAATTAGAGCGTGTGAGTCTCCAGAGCACTCTCTCAACTCCCTTTATTTAGCACGGCCCCTCTTCCAGTTTTTGAGGCCATCATGGCTTCTATCCCAGCATTTCTCTTCCTCTTTAGGGCTTATTGTCTCGCTAATTTGTTTTATTTCCTCTATTTCCGTCTATCCTTTTAAATTATTTTTATGCCGAACTTGAACCTTTTTCCAAAATTTTTTGGTGGTCCATGTTGATGCCTTTGTTGTCTCCCTTGATTTGGCCTTTCCCTTAACCTTCTGACTCCATTAGATCTAGATGTCTCCCTTCATTCATTATTGTTACATCAATTTTGGTGTCGTCAGTTTTTACTTTCTTTTCCGTCTATTTTTTTTTTTGCATTTGTCATTTTCCTTATTTTCTTTGCCATTCACATTTAACATTTTTTGTTTGCCTTTCCTTTTACCTATTCTCCCTCTTATTTTCTCATTGCTTATTTTCTCTCTCTCGTTTTCTTCGTTGCTATTTTGTCTATACCAATCTCTTTTTATTGTTTTTCATGTGTTTCTCGTTTGCTATTTTTTCTTAGCCTTTTTCTTATTCTGGTTGTCTAAGCGTTTCTCTTTTGCTATTTTGCTTCTGCCTTTCTCTTTTAATTTTTTTCTAGACATTTCTCTTTTTTTAATTTGTCTCTGCCTTTCTCTTTTTTTCTAGACATTTCTCTTTTGTTAATTTGTCTCACAAGGGAACTCTTTGACATGTCCAAAAAGGATTTACCCCAGACCAGGTGGGTTGATTAGAGCACCCCTAGGAACCTCTCGGTATGACAAAAGTTCGTGCCCGTTTTGAGTTTTCGAATTTTAAGA
>JAQGBT010004416.1:0-16611 GCA_034698585.1 Disparrhopalites patrizii
GGTCCTCGGTGGGTTCGAATCCGCTCAGTCCCTCACGGCTGTGAGTGCTTTACACCACTGGTCTGTCCTGGCTGCTCGTATAGCTTCTTCAGGTTCACCATTGTTAATGAGATCTAGTAGTGGCTTAGACGACTCTGATAGTGCTGGACAAGGCTCTGAGACATTTTGGGACGAAGCCGGCCGTGGCGGTTGACCTTCTGCGTCCAAATGTGCCAAGAAAGGGTCATCGTCATCATCATCGTTTACCAGGTCGCTTAGCTGCCAGCACAATATACAAACAACAATCATTATAGCCATTTGTAATCTCACAACCAAGTCAGTTCTTTAACAATGAATTCTTCCACAGCACAATCACTATACTGGGCTTCCATAATCAAATGAAATTTAAACTGAGCTGAAATCAAAAGTATTAACAATTGAAACTTACACGGATGCGAGCAAAACTATCCAAGTTTCCATCCAAATCAGCCATCAGCTCTCAAATCCCTTCGAACACAAACTTCGAAAAATTTTTTTATAAAATAATTGAAATGAAAAAATTCTGATATCAGTCAGACCGCGATATTTAGCTCTGGAACCCTTTCTTGGTCGATACTTTTATAATGCTTCACAATCAGCCATCAACTAACTTGAATCTGAGTGTGGAGTGGACGTGCGATTTTCAAGCTGTCCCGTTACGTCCATTATCGACCGGAAATGCATGGATTTTTATTGTGGAGTCGTCCTGAGCTTTTATGATTGGCAACTGAATGGAAACGTTAATCCAAGGAAGTGCTTTCTGGCAAAACTCGAGAAGGCTTGTTTGTACGCAACTGCTTATTAATCAAATACATTTATAGCATCTGTAAGCTGCATTTGCAAGCTGTTCGTTAATTACTATACTATATTGGCTGTGCCACTACGTTATTTTTATTTATGTCCGGCAACAACATGGGGAATGCAGTAAATATATTCTGGGTCCGATCTGACGCCTGTCTTCACGAATATGAGTCACGGATTTAAAAAACATTGAAAATAAACACAGAATAGGAATGTAGCTACTATTATATAGTATATACCTATATACGTAATTGTTCGTAGGAAAAATTTACTAACACGGTGCTATGGATTGGTCTGATAATAATAATAACTCAAATAATATCTTATCTTTTTTTTTTGCTGTGACATTTATATGCATGATAGAAAGCGAAGTTGGCCCTAGAACAGTTTTTGCCTATTATAAATAATTCACAAGCCCAACATAAATAAATGTATAAACTCTTATTATATCCATTATCTAGTAATATATTAGTACAAGTCATACGTATTATACAACTTGTATTATTGCAAAGGAGTTTTTTTTTCTAAGCCATACAGTTGCTATCAATGATCAACATAGGGCTCCTTTGGCATATTTGGATAGAACTAGCTGTAATAAATGGGTATAAATTCCAAATTAAAAAGCTCCAGGATGAATTAGGTCGATTCATCATTATTGAATTCTGGGTATTTCGGATGACTTTTAAAATTTTAAACTATGTTTTCTTTTGATCTCAGAAAAAAATGGGAAAACATGGGCGCAAGTGAATGTATGAAGTGTAAAAAAATGGAAGAAAGACAATTTTTTTTATGTACAGCAGAAGAGCCAATTTAATATATCCGAAAGAAGGAAAAATCCTCCCCGAATAGGAAATTTGAAAATTTTAAATTACATCTTATAGTCTAGACAACGATTGGGCAACTGAACATCCTCAGAATTTACGGGAGATGAGTAATTCCTGGGGAGATTAAGCTGAATATAAATTATCTAATATCCGTAGTGGACTCCGAATCCGTCGAAGGTAAGGTGGGCAACCTCGGGGACGGCGCTGTAGGCAACTCCCAAGAGACCGGCGGGGTGAGCGACTTGGGCGACGCGGGCCACTGGGGCATGATGGACGGCGAGGGGAGCGGCAACGCGGGCCACGGCGGGGGTGGCATAGGCCACGGGGGCGGCGACGCGGGCAACGGGGCTAGCGGAGTAAGTCACGGAGGGGGCGGCGGCGTAGGCGGGGGCGGCGTAGGCTTGAGTGGCGTAGGCAGGGGCGGCATAGGCCTGGGTGGCGTAGGCGGGGGCGGCGTAGGCGAGTTGGGCAGTTGGGTTGTGCACGCGGGTCTCGTGTCTGCGCACGCTGGAGTAGGGAGAGTCGACAGCCTGGGAAAATTCACACAATTTCCATGTCATTTTTGAACAAATTTTTGAGCAAATTTTTACGCAAATTTTCGCACGAAGTTTTAAGCAAATGTTTGAACAAAGTAATGAGTAAATTTTGGAACAAAATAATGAGCAAATTTTTGCACAAAGTAATGAACACATTTTTTACAAAGTAATGAGCAAATTTTTGCACCAAGTAATGAGTAAATTTTAGCACAAAGGCTTAAGTAAATTTTTGCACACATTTTAAGCAAAATTTTGCACAAAGTTTGAAGCAAAATTTTGCACAAAGTTAGAGGCAAAATATTGCATAAAGTTGTAAACAAAAGTTTGCGTAAAGTTTCAAGCAAAATTTTGCAGAAAGTCTTTGCAAATTTTCGCAGACAGTTTTGCTCACATTTTTAAACTCAAGCAGCTTAAACTAGGACGTATGGCTTCCATAGCATGACATATGTTATGCCTGTATGAGCGTAATTGCGCGGATCCAGAAGATCCCGTTAGCAGTACGAAATTCCTTCCCATGCAAATTTGAACCCAAATTTGCATAGGAATTTCTAAATTTTGTCTAATTTTGTTCTATTTTCCAGATTTGTGTTACCTTGGATTGGGTGGAGAGGGTGCTGAGTCCAGCGTATCCCAAACCACGGATGGTCTGCTCGGATTGGGCTCCGACGTGATGGTCGAGGTAGGTGACACCACCGGCTTGGGCAGCGGCGACCAAAGCGAGGACGGCAAGAGTCTGTAAGGATGAGAAAAAGAAACGAAATCCAGAGTGGTTAATTAAAAAGTGTTAGTGGTAATAATTTTTGTAAACACCAATGCACTAATAACAGTTCCAATAGAGGACAAATCCACGGAATAATCTCAAAAAGTAGATATTTGTATTAGAAAATTTGTAGATATTTTTCTGAAAAATTTTTATTTTGAAAGAATTTTATTTTAAAAGTAGAAAAAATCAGAAATGTACCTTGGCAATCATGTTGATGATTGGGTTGGTTATTTCCAGAAGTGAGAAAATAAAGATTTTAAGACAAGTAACTCGAGAGAGACCTGAAGATTATGTGATGACTTGACCAAAACTTCCCAAGTCTTTTATAGTAGGGAGAAAAATTTTGCGAAGGGAGGAATAAAAGGGCGTAAAAAAAAGGAGTCCGTGTACGCTTGCCATATCAAGTAAGTCAGTAGCCGCCAAAAGAGTGTCCCTCACCATGATCAGTACCTGTATGCACACGTTGCATTGACTCCCAAAATTATACCAGACAACTGGATACACACACGCACAATTATTATGGGACTTGTATTGGAAAGAAATTAAAAAAAAATACATACCTCAGGATATTGATAGCCTCCAATATTTGTGTCCAGGTGCACATATGTATTGCTACCCCCCAAAAAATTTGCATTGCACAGACGTTCCTTTACATTCATGGGTTGCTTTCCGTGTTGGGAGCCTTGGTAGACCCTTCAATATTACTGCAATAATCACATATATGTGATCGTTGTTGTTCCAAAAGGATCCATTGAGGTACCCAAATGGCAAATCAGAGTAAGTATGGGACCGAAATTAATCGTTGGGGCTCATCAGGTGGGACTCTCATCATTCATACCTTAACGGGTCTGCCCAAGAAAAATCCATGTATTTGGTTACAATATGGCTTATATCCACCCTTTATAACACCACGGCCATAATATAAATTCTTATATGCATATATGTATCTATGTACGTGTAACATCTTGATAGAAAAAGATTAAAGGTGTGCTTATACACAATGTGCTCAATGTATTCAGCGTCATTTGGACTCCGAAAGGATCATGGTAAATAATAAAATAATTATCATTATTTCTACATGCTAAAAACACAGGAGTAGCGCAATAAGGAGTCATCTGATTCTATTAAACTTTCTATTATTTATTTATGCTTTATACGTAGGATGCAGTGTGTCGTGTGTGCTTCTGCCGTTGGATTTCCCTCAGCACTGACACTGATGCACAATAAAAATTTGATCTTGATCTGAGTGCATATGTATGTATGGGTATATAACCATGTTATGTACATATGGAGTCATGTAACCAGCAAGGAATTATATAACAGTAAATTAGAGTATGTACATACAAAAGTCATCTTATTTGCATGTGGTTATGTCGAATAAAAGTGAATCTTGCGTGATTTTCATCTCCGTGCCTCTTTGTCCCTTGTAAAGATACAGCAGTACATTCAATGTTCAATGTGTGCTTTAGTTACAGAAGAAAAATAAAATGTAATATAAGCAACCTGCTACATACACGCATACACGTGTGTTCATCAAAATAAGCCGCTTTTGCTTTTTTGGCGTATACCCGAATCACTTTCATGTTGAACTATGGCATGCGAGAAAACAAGGGAAAAATTTGTTCAATTTCTTCGACGTTATGTTTGTGCCAGATTGGTGATGGTCCTGAATCTCCTGAAGCCTTCAAGGCACATGTTGGAGAGAGGAGAGGACTAGAGAGAGATACATCATTTCGTAAATTATAAAAGAGAAAAACGGGAGAGAAAGAAGTTGTAAAAGGAACACAGAGAAAGGTTTCACAGGCATATTGAGACATGTGAGCAGACACAGAAAGCCAGAGACAGGAGAGAAAACTAGAAAAATGAATAAAATGTAAAGGGAAAAATGAATATAAAGGGAGATGCTGATGAGAGAGGCAAACTGAACCAAACGGTTAAACTATCTCTATGCAGAAAAAAGAGAGACGCGCATTTTTAGTGAGAGAGTCGATGAGAGCAAATGCCAGAGACATTCAAGGAGAAAAATATAAAATTTGTGCTTCCAGAGTGCGAGAGAGGGAGAGAAACAGAAGGTAAGAATAATTTTCAGTGAGAGAGAGACAGAGAACAATTTTCAGCGAGACAAAGAGAAAGAGAGAACAATTTTCAGCGAGACAAAGAGAAAGAGAGAACAATTTTCAGCGAGACAAAGAGAAAGACAGAACAATTTTCAGCGAGAGAGAGAATAATTCTCAGCGAGAGAGAGAGAGAATGATTCCTAGCGAGAGAAAGAGAGAGAGAACAATTCTCAGCGAGAGAAAGAGAGAACAATTCTCAGCGAGAGAAAGAGAAAGAGAGAACAATTCTCGGCGAGAGAGAGAGAGCAATTCTCAGCGAGAGAAAGAGGAGAGAGAGAGAACAATTCTCAGCGAGAGAAAGAGAGAGAGAGAACAATTTTTATTGAGAGACAGAAATGGAGAGAACAATTTTTACTGAGAGACAGGAAACGAGATAATAATGTCTAGAGAGAGACAGACAAGAAAAATGAAGGGAGAGCCAACAGAAACGAAGAGAGAGAGAGAGACGAGAGAGCTGTAGAAGAGACAAGTGATGATGCAAAGAAAAGGGTTAAGAGAGAGAAGTCAGAGAGGAAGCGAGACGCGACGGCGCTAATGAACAAGGGATAAGAAGGCCAGAGAACATAATAAGAAAGAAGAAGACATTGAGACATACAGAGACAGAAGGGGACAATTACAATTAAACGAAATAATAAAATTTCCTCCGCCCTAAATTAATAATGATATCCATGTAAAAGCATACGGAGAATCAAACCCCTTTGTACCCCTGCATCTCATCCACTCCATCATGTGCGGAGGCAATTACAATTATTATTTAATTTTAAATATTATGTTTCCTCTACAAATGTCCATCGTAGCTAAATGTTTCTTTTTACCATTATTATTACCGCTGTCATAAAATCACCCAATAGAATACTATACCACAGGGTTGACTTGTTTTCCAACCCTTTATATGTCTCACACGGTGTGTGTTGAACATGTAAGGGAGTCCCACATGAAGCAGCACACCTAAATTTATGATGACCCATTGTCCGTGTAAAATAAAAGAGCATTTAACTAGTTTACTACTATATTTGTATTATGTATGGATTTCCATATTTAATTGCAAGCAGGTAACATTCGTCATTATTGAAAGGGACTACGAATATGATCTATGGGTAACCTTATGGTCCTTTTATATTGTATAGTGTACGAAAAATAAAAATACAAAATACCCAAAATATATATATACCTACCTATGTATATATATATATATATATATATATATATATATATATATATGCCGATTCACGGTGAACCGGTGTGGTGGTGGGCTTGAAGATAGAAACACATTATAATTAAATCATTACCATCTTTTATTATGATCGCCTTTTTCTTCTATAAATCTCCCAAAAGCATCTTGTACAAAATGTGTTGATTCCCAAATGGCACACACACATTTTCATAATAATAACATTTGTGGCAGGGTGAACCATATTTTTTTATTTGAAAAAAAAAATCAGAGGACATGCAATGACAGGGTGTTTGCATATGATTTTTGGTCTTCATAATTGATCTTGACCTTTATTATAATTTTTCTCATTATTTTTAGTTGAAAATACGTTGCAAGGGAAGGAAAGGGGAAAAAGAAATGCCATTCCTCAAGAGGTGATATGATGGATGCTCCAAATACACCTTCGTCAGTGGCGATTATTAAATATTTATGCTACCAATATGTACAGGAAATTACGTGCATATGGACAGCGATGGTGGTGGTACACTTTTATATAATCTGTTACGGTATGGACGAGACAACCAGCAGAGATATGAGTGAAGGTGTTCAGGTTAGAGGATATTTACCAAACCCACAAATCTTGCTTAGACGTTATTGAAATGGTCCATGTATAAATATTGTGCTTTGAACACGTCTGTAACACTTCAAAGCGTGGGTCCCATCCCTTCCCCGGTCAGCCATCAGCTCCAAATTTAATGAATGAGCGTTTGTGATTGTCATTTGTTCTTACATATTCCTTATGTAATGAATGGATGCACGTCAGTCAACGAGAGTAAAAGGGTGTTGCATTAATTTTTGGTAACCTTGATGCTATGCTGCGAAATTATTGGAATCATAACAACGCTGAAAGCCATAATTTTTTTTTCGTATGAGGGATTGAAGTGGTGATAACAATTTATTTGACAGACATTTTTCCTGCGGAACACGGAAAAGCTGAGAACATGCGATTTCTGAAGGTGCTTCCATATGTACATATACATATTATGTACATATATATTATTATGTATCTGTGTGAAGTGTACCAGAAGATCTGGATACTGGTAACGTAGATGCTTTAAAAATACGGCAATCAATTACTATATTTATTTATACCCAAAAATGGTTTCTAAGTAGATTTTTAATTGTACAGAAAAAAATGGTTTCTGGGGGACAGTCGTAATCAGCCATCCCAATTGTTTTTTGAATTACATTCTTTCATTTTTTTGCGTAGACGGAATGGCGGAAATAATTAGGTCTAAATGAAAGGTTGCGAACCTGTCAAAATTTGATCAATACACGATAAAAGTCTTAAAAGTTTGGTTTCCTTCATAAAACTTCCTCAGGCGAACACAGCTTAGAATTTATTTTCTGGAATATCTTTATTATTTACTTTTTTCTTGGGATGGTCGTTTTCTGGAAAATGCCTTGAATTAGCTTCGGAGCTGGATGGAAGAGTAAATATGCCGAAGTATTCGGGATCTTCTGGAAGCAAGCAAGTGCAATGAAAAGGAAAAATTTCTCTTCATTTCGAGAGGATAATTTATAGTGATTGCACGTTTTATTATTTTAATATAGTATTATTCAATTATTTTTGGGTTTCAAAAAAGTCTTTTAGGATTGAAATTAGAAATCATTCATGTGACACTTGTGATTCTTGTGAATATAATTAATTCCAAAAAAGGCAGGCGGGATTCCCCGTGAAGTTCATTTTGGCCAAGTCCGCCCACAACCACTTAATCAAATAGTATTGATCAGTTCTAGTGGTTCCCGTCGTGTGAGCACAAATAAATCAAAGTATGTAGAGTGTAACTGCTGTTACACTTTTAATTGGGTTATGCAGATAAATCATTTATGCAGGAGTTATAATTACACACGGCACTTGTATTTCTATTGACAGACTCTTTCTCTACCTTTCCTTTCCGTTATGTATTCCTTCCCTTGAGATTATAACCAACTTTCATACATGCGAATCATACATGCGAATTGATTGTTATTGATAATTGCGCTTTGTATGTAAGGAAAATTATTTTGATATACTTGAATGTATTGAACACATGTGTACAGCCCTTCATTTCTTGGGTACATTTTTAATCATATTTGTTACATCAAATTAATACAATTGCAAAAATGACATTGACGGAGATTTGTGCCACTGCGCACATTTTTTTACAGGTGTATTCACTCCACTCTCATTAGAAACTGCCACCTGACAGCTGGAAATATCTCGAAAGTGCTTCGGATGGTTGAATTTGGGATTCTTAAATTGGAATTTTTAAATATTATTCGGGTTTTTGCACATTAGTTTCATATAATATTTTTTTACAAAAATCTTCGTCGAATTCGAATCCAAATATTTTCCCAAGAAATTGTTTAACCGTGCAAAATGAGTATATTTTTTCGAGTAATTAAAACGACCTTTTCATTTAATTGCAGCACTGACATAAATCTAAAAAAAGGTCTAGAGGTTACTTAAAAACCCGTGTCTTCATCATTTACGAATAATTGGCAGTCGCACGCACAATTACGCACGATCACGTAGATGCTGAAATTCTAATTGTCTTAAAACTCTTAAATATGCGCATTTTATCTTCTTGAAATGAAAGGATTCTTCAAAATATTATGCTCCTGGAAAATTAGTATGCAATAGGAATTATTCTTTTAAAGCAAAGAATGACCATTCAATGAAAACAAAATACAAACATTTGAAAAAAAAGAGGTGGCGAGGAGCAAATTATTTTAATTACTCCGATCATTACAAGAGCAGCAACAAACCAGATCAGTACATACTAATAGAATAGCAAATTAGGGAAGACAGGAGGAGTACACAGGTACGCATATATGTACGTATGTGCATTGTTGAGCGGACAATAATCAAAATAAATACAATCAGAACAGGTGTCCATATTACATATACTGTATGTACATGCATACGGTCCATAACGAGTGATTGAATTTCATTGAAAGGACAAAACTCGTAGTATTTGACATTGTTTACTTATTGTTGGTCACGTGCACTAATTGTTCCCTCTCCCCCCTACAACAATATTGACCAGGTATCGTCGGTGATTGTCCATAAGAAAACTAATGATTCTGCTAGTCAATGTATGTACAAAGTTAATCGCGGCAATTTTTTTCCTTTTTTATCCTCCATAAAGCCCCAATGGGTACAGATGAGTGCGGAGAGCCATAAAAAATAATATTAATGATGTTGTTGATCGCTGAACATTCATTTAGTACAAAATATCCATATATGAATGATTTGGTGGCGAATCAAATAAATTTGTTTTCCATATCACTTGTATATACCGAAAAATTCTGTAAACAAGCAAAAGAGCATCACTTTGCCCCTGAAGAGCTACGTGTGGTAGCCTTCGGGTCTAAAATATGCATATAAACGCTTTCATTATTTTTCATTCATTTCCATACATGCGTATTGCGTATATAGATTTCAATTTGACACATATGTGTGCGTATAATTTATTAGCTCAACAATAAATAACAATCGGCGTGTCTATACCGAGCGGAAATGTGAGTAAATACATGTATGACCGTCGTAATTTGTGATTCAAAGGAAACATTTTTAAGCCACGAGTATTTCTTGCCGTCCCTCTAAATCATACTTTTGTATTCCCTTCCAAGCACTTCCATGATCATAATCAGTTCAAAATATGATTGTTACGTGGAAATATTGTGTAACAATGGCCAAAATCTGGATCAACAAAAGGGAGCAAATAATATGTAGGCTGGCTATTATTATGTACAAAAGGAAATCAGTTTTCGATTGTAGGATGTAAGTACCTAAAGGGAATATTTAGGGTAAGGCAAGGATTAAAGGGTTCGGCCAAAAGATATAAGCAAAAATAATTAAAGCCAGACGCATACCTATACCTGTATTCTATGTCCAAAGGTACCCAAGAAGGTATAATGAAGGGATTCAATGTATTAAAAAGAGGATCAATACCATGTCATTTAATATGGGCAAACCCTTTGAAAAATAATCAAAGGAGGAACACATTTTTACACGATAATTGCTTCGACGGACAAGGGTGCCAGTTGCCTGTGTTTAAGGCTTTGGAAAATCCCTTTAAGCAAAGCTTCTTTTAAGCAAACATTATTTTTGTAGCAATTTTTAGAGTAAATAATTTACTGAACACACGTGTAAAGTTAAAGACTGACAACAAATCAATCCTTAACCCGCCCAAATATACTTCGAGGATGCAAATGAGTTAGATATTTCCTTTCCCAATCCACGGCAAATACCTGAGGTTTAAATTTTTTAATAGAATTTCTGCTCTTTTTTCACCAAAATAAGATTTTCTTCAAATCTTACCGACAACCAATAATTCTTTGAACACATTAATGTAAATGTCAGGATCTGAAATTTCTTGGGCGCCATCATGCCATGTGCGTCTGCCCAGGTGTGTATTGTAATAATATTTAAATAAATTACGCATCCTATTTTTTTTTTTACTTACACTTTGTGTGTTCCTTTTCATTCATTCCTTTTAATTATGACGCCTCCGTGTCATGTTAACCCTTCCAAGATTTCTCGTGTGATACAATTCTCGCCTCTGGACATTTCTGCGTAAAGAAGCATTACTACACAGATCTAATGGGAAAAAAGCTTTTGTGGTGTGATGTGCCATGTTAATGTGCTTAGACAAGCAGTAAAAATGGATATCGTCAATCATTCTTAAACTTGCTCCCTCCCATCCATGTGTTTTTGTAGTAGAAAATATTATTAAATTCTTTCTTTTAAAATGTTGCTCTCATCAATTGATTCCATTTGTGAGTAAACAAGTGCGTTGGTGCATAATCGTGTCCTTTCGACAGAAGGTAAACTTTTGTTTTGTCCCCAGATTCTGTTTCCACCCTTCTTCTTTTATAGTGAGAATGACACACTTGTGGCTTTTGTAAATCCATCCATGCATAATGCATACGGAGCATTTGTTTGAGCATTCAAATCTGTATTTGTAATTATTTAACTAGCAATCACAGTTCAATCAAACGCGAAAAGGAGCGAGTAATATTTCTGAATTTTGACTTCGAAAAACAAAAATAATTCGGTAAAAATCGCTATAATATGCTGGTACAGACACTAACATGCAGTTTATAATTAAAATGTAAATCAACTGGTAATTAACAAGGCTGTTGTAAAAAAAATGGAATGGTTTATTTGCCAAAACTGTATCTTTTCTCAAGGACGTCCGGGGCATATCAAGACTTCCGCACCCACAGCACTTTTAGTGCAAGATATTCCAGCTCTCCAAGAATAAACGTTGTACAAAATTAAAAATAGTTTAATATACTTTAATTAAATACTACCTGCGTAGTTGTTCTACTGCAGGAACATTTTCTTACAAAATTCCAGAAAATTCTATTTAATTATAGTGTGTACACGTAGCTACACATAAATAAATGCTTGTAAACGTTTAGAATTAGAACAATCCTGAAGCCCCTTAGAAGTTTCCTGTCATTTTGACAACGAAATATTAATATATTTGGACGATGCTCATAGTATTACAAGAATTTATATTTCTAATGATACCATATCTTGCCTTATAATTTTATTTTAAAAAATCCCGTCTGCATTTTTAACATAGGTAGGTTTTCCTGATGTGAAAGAAATCAGAACTACACCAGAAATCTAAAAGCTTAGTAGATGATGGTGATGAATAATTATGAAAATCAAGGTGCTGGCACTGTCTGATGGTGTCTAACACATTAACTATAGTTTAAAGTATCTTCTGGGAAAACGTACACTTCTCAATTAAAACAAATGGTAATAACAGTAATAATAATCCTCATGCTTCATCCCACAGGACAAATGTCAAAGAGCCATCACGTGGATGGGATGGCAGTTTGACATCAGTCTGGTTCCTTTAAAATGCAGTAATTTGAAATTTAAATGATTATTCTAGATCAAACAAGTGCATACTTTCAAGAAAAACACATCAAGATTAAAAAGGCCTAGGAGAGACAAGTGACGAAGGAAAACATTTCAAAAACTTTCAATGAAAGTGATGATTCTGATTACAGTTGATAGATAATTGGATCTCATTTGATACGATAAAAACTTCCAACTACGGTGCATCAGCCCACTTGGATAATAAATGACTTTTAACGAGAGGCACTTTGGCGTGTCTCCCTTTAGTGAGAGCGTGTTGTTATTAGGCTGATTAAAAGTGTGCAAAATAAAATAATGCTACTGCACACACGCAGTCAAGAAAAAAAAAATTGACATTACAAGTGAGCCCACTGACCTAAACAACTTTTTAAATAATCCTTAGAGGCGTCATTGAAAGAATTATGACTCAATAATTTACAGCAAAAGCTATTTCTTTGAACTATATAGTGACATTTCTGTATTAAAAGTCGTTTCACATATTCATTTTGCAAGTCCAGAATAATCATTCATCACAATTGTTGACACATGTTTATGAGTACAGCCAAGTGACAATGAAAATTTATACATATTTTCGAAGGATGTCGAGTCTATATATTTTGTCATGTTACTTCCAGATCAACCTGCACGGTCGTAGGAGTTGTTCGGAAACAAGAAATGCAACATGCAGGGTGTTAACCTACAACAATGAATACAAAATGAAAGGCAAAGGTGACATAATGAACAAAAAAACAATATTCACACACGCTTTAGAAATCCTATTGATTATTTACGACTGTTACCTGAAGTTCAAGAGTGCATTTTTATGGGGCAATAATAATCTATACTGTTGATACCAGTTTACGTTCGGAAATGTAAAAACCTGGAAGTGGATGGTTTTTATTTCTGTTTATTTTATGACGTGAAAAATGAAAAATAAAACCCACGCACTTGCGTGAGGAGACGACCGTTAAGAACAGCAAGGAATTCATTTTTCATTGTTAAAAATTGATACATTCTATTCGACAATGAAAATGAAGGCTTACAAACTATTCGTGGGAAGCGCGTAATGTTGGAATTTATCACTACATTAAGATTATATCGTAACTTATAGTAATAAAAGCTCTGTGGAACTGGTTGCGTTAAAATTTCAAAGTCATCAGGAAAGACACAAAATGGGAAGATATCCCTCCATTAAAAATAATTTTTAAAATCTGTTGGAATGTATGTAATTCAAGGCCAAAATAAATACATTCCATGTCAACACTGACCTTCACTATAATCACGCAAAAGACGCTTGCTGACCGACACCGACGCGACTAAAATAATACTGAAAATACGATCAAAATTGAAGCTGTTTTGCATTCCTTCACCTATAATTATAAGTTCTCGGCATACTTCTCCAACACAGATTGCTCCAGGTCCACTGCCAAAAAGTTATCATCATTTTTTCCTTTTCCAATATACCGAACTAGTTTATGATCGACGAATTCTGTTAGCAAAGCTTTCAGGCCAAGCTCGGAGTGAACAATGAAGCCTTCTCGACAGCGACGAAACAACTCACGAAATTCCACTCCAGGAATACTTTTTGATTTACTTTTGACACGCAATTTCTGGAGCTGCAGAGCTGCCAGAATCCCAAATGTCTTCTTGGCATTCGTCGTCAAGGATTTGAAAATGTGGGTGATGGAATTCTCAGCTACAAGAGCATCGCTAGCGTTTCCAAAGGCATTGGGATTCCATTGAAGTTCATCCGTGTAGTTAATGAAAGTAGTACAATCGACCCAGACAAAATTCAAGCGCAGGTTGACGGCAGGGAGAATTCCTAAACACATACATAATAAATATGTAAACAAGTGAACAACATAGGCAACGTTACGAGGTTTATCTTCTTCAGGAGTGCAGTAATTTTGCATATAATAATTAGATTATAGATACATATACCTAATAATCGTTAAAATGTTTTTGCGTAAGCGAACTAAAACACGTCTACTTCTACAAAATATGCGTAATATTACCTAATCCTGCATTAATATGGTCACTAGACCCAATCAAATGAACAAAAGGTAGTCGGGAAAGACCGGACAAAGCAGTTAGCAGCTGCTTATGCCGAGCAGCTAACATGTCGAAATTTGATGCAAAAATAAATACAGGCGGGTGATTCTTCTCGTGCTTAACTTTTTTGTATAAATCCCTGCAATTGTAAACAAGACAGCATTAATTAACTGACACTAATATAAATAACCATACTCTATGCCTTTTGGCTTTCAATCTGGAGACTGAAACTATTGTAGTGACTATCATTAACGCAGCATAGAAAAACATGGACTTACTCGGTCATACTGTAAATAGACGTTTTACAGAGGTCGAATTCCCGGTCGAAATCCAGAGATGCGACAAAATCTAAAACGAACTAAAATATTTTGTCATATAAAAAATGTCACCAGTAAATAAAAACTTCAGTTCAACAATATAGCCAGGCATATAAGAGGCTCAGGTTTAAATATACACAGGATTTTTTTTAGTACACCACTCTTGACTCAGGGCAGTTAGAAAATCCAGTTAATTAGTACCAACCTAATTAATTACTGTCGTCAACTTATCAATAGTACGGGCATTTGAACTCCATAAAAAATGTCAACGTACCTTTCTAGCATTAAATTTAGTGAAGAGGCCGTTAATCACAATAACAAGATACTTGTCTTCTAAATACTGACTGAATTGATCAAAAATTGGTTTTTTCGATCCGTAACCATGTAGCATAATGTTAAACCCTTCCCTGAAAGAATGGAACAAAACCCAAATCATAATAAATCAATACACATGTATTTCTATATAATATACGCGGTTTATAACAAGGATTAGCAACATTCTCGAACTGCGACACTGTTTACCTCAATAATATCCACCACCGAGGAAAATCCATTGTAATTTCTTGATGTAGAGCCTCTATTGCTTCCAAGTGATTTTCAATCCACGGAATTTCGAATTCTATATCCGAAGGAAGTTTTGCAATTTCCTTAGTTACCGAAAAATTGGGAGCAACCGGTAACTGCTTCGAAGAAATTTTGTCAATCCCTTGTCTATTTCCTTTTCGGGGTTTCTTTTGATTCTGTTTACCTTTAGTTTCTTTGTTCTTCTTCATTTCGTCCTTGCGAATTCTTTGTGGAGTACTAAATTTAATTCGTGTATCTGCGGTGAAATAGCTTTCAGATTTGGGAGTATTCTTCACATTCTTAATATCTGGCGTTCGTCGAGGAGAGAATTCTATAATAATGGTAAGAGCGAATAGTAAATAAAATACAAATTAATATACATATAAGGCGCATTAGGTGAATATTAAATTTATGCACATTCAAACAACATTCTGCATCCATTCTCACCCGCATTTATATTTTTGCTGATGCATTTCATCACTTTTGGAGTCAAATTGAGAGCGGGCATTTCCAATCGAAAATGTTTGGAGGGAGTACACTTATTAGGAGAAATCTTATTGTGTGCATCCTTTGAGCGTGTAACGTCTTCATCTTCATCGCTGGTGTGATAATTCTCTTCATCGGAGTCCGACGACGACGCACATTCATGATCACTGTCCGAGGATGAATCACATTCAAAGTATTCCTCATAATTTGGCTTTACCACATTTTTTCCTCGTTTAGGTCGTCCACTTGGAGAAGCAATCTCATTCATACTGTCTTCCAATTTTCGAGCTAAAGCAAGAGAGAATTAATTATAAGCGTGAACAGATCAGTCTTTCGTGACTTATGACTTCAGAAAACGTCTAATTGGTCAATGTTAACAAATTAAGACAATAAATGAAACAAGGTCACACACACCGTCATAACACCCTCCTGTTTATCAAAACCGATTCTTACCTACAGGAGTTGGTTTACCCAATCTCGCATTAGACCTAGGTGTCTTGACATTGACTCTTCCCGTTGATGTTTCTGTAAGCCACATGAATCAAAAGATATTCAGTTCTGTAGAACATCAATACTTCAATACCAGCATTTTCATACAACAGAATTTCACTTACCGGATCCTTGATTGGGTGTTGATACCAAAGCTCTCTGTGGTGTCCCCATCTGCTTGCTCTTAAATAATTCCGTTGCAACTGCTTCAAAGGGTACATGTTCCGTTGTTTGGTCATCAAGTTTAAGTACACCTTTTCTCTTCGTACTGTGGATTTCAACCGTTTCTTCAACATCCGCCAAACCATTCGCCTTTGGTAGTCTTTTTGAAGGAGTATCAGTACTGACAGCTTCCCCCACTATCGTTTTCGGAAGTTTAATGGATTTTCTACCCCTCGGTGTGGACGGAGAGCTGTAGTCAACCACATTTTCTTCAATATCCACGAACCCAGCTTTCCGTCCCCGTTTTGAAGGAGTAGCAGTAATGGTTGGTTCCCCCACTATCATTTTCGAAAGTTTAATAGATTTTCTACCCCTCGGTGTGGACGGAGAGCTGTGGTCAGCC
>JAQGBT010004417.1:0-16605 GCA_034698585.1 Disparrhopalites patrizii
TTATAGAGAAAACGTTAATGTTGAAGGGATGCCTGACTTGGGCGCTAATGCTCTTATAGGAAGAAAGTGCTGTTATATTAAGAGGAATGTGACCGATGGTAGAAAATACCCTGCTGTTATAGAGTAACTCCTTATAGGGAGTGCTCTTATAGAGAGCGCACTTTACATGGTGAAACTGTATAGGGTGATTCATCACTGCTGTTATAGAGTAAGTGCTCTTATAGGGAGGGCCGGTATAGGAAGAGTCGACTGTATATAGTTGCGGACTGGAGATGCGAGTGCAAATGTGGGAACAATAAGATATAGCAGAAGGAAGGTAGTGACAATCCCGGATTAAATCCCGGGATTACGGATTGAAAATGCTGGATTTAATCCCCAAAATATTTTTGAAAAGAATTAATCTGTAATCCCTAATCCCATAAATTTTGACAAAATGTTTAATCCGTAATCCCGAAACTAAAACTCATCGGGTTTACGGGATTAATTATTTTGAAAAAATGCCAACTTTCTGCATTGGGAAGAGCCTCAATGGAGGACACTAGTGCAAATTGCAATTGGATTATTGAAATTAATAGATAAAATTGGAGTCGAAGCGTTAAAGATGAAGGTGTAGTTCGAATATCATCATCCCAATCCGTAATCCCATACTCCTGGATTGTAAAGTAGTAATCCCAGAGTATGGGATTAATCCGAATCCGAATCCTAAAAAAAATATTTGTTTCATCCCGTAATTTAATCCCGGTCCCTCCATCACTTTAATCCCAATAAATCCTGAGAAATTATTTTTTGGAAAATAATCCCGACAGTAATCCTAATCCCAAACTCGACCATCCTTCACTTCCTTGAGCAGATGTGAAATTCATAATTTCTCAATGATTTGCAAAATTTAAAGGGTAGATCAGAATTTTTTTTACAGACCGTAAGAAAGTAAAAATTATACATTTCTTAGAGCTCTAATGTTCTGGAGAAGTGAAAGAAAGGCTATGTTTATACAGTCGACTCTCTCTATAACAGTCCCCTGTATAAGAGTACTCTCGTTATAACAGCAGCAAAAAATGCTCCCCTGAAAAACTTTCTCCATTTGTTAACATAGAAACGCCTGTTCTCTATAGCAGTTTTTCGCTATAACAAGCAAAATTTGATGCTTTATAGGGTGCTGTTATAGCGAGAGTCGACTGCACATATTCAGTACAGTTGTGACTGAGAACCAAGCTCACCTTTAGCACGACGGAATGAAAAGGAATGGTCTTGAGGATGTCCAGTTCTTTTCCATCCGCACGTAAGCTCAAGTAGTCGATTTCTGTCCTCCCCGCAGCAACCAGTAAAGAATAGAGGGAGAAGCAGTTGATTCGATTCACCTCCCAGTGGCTAGAGCGCTCCGGCTCGCCTTCACACATGCAATTACATAGAAAGAGAGCAATCTCAACCTCAACCACTGATTCATGAAGCCTTGTGCGCCTCAAGGATAAAGGTCATTCCTTGGTTAAGCCTGATCTAAGGGAAACTTCTAGTAATTCCTGATCTAAGGGAGATGAGCTTTTCTTGGCTGGCTGGAGTAAAGTTAATAAAAAAAACATGTAATCTCGGACTTATGGAATAGTTGATGGGGCTGGTGAATTCCTGGACGCATGGGTAAGGGTAGGGCGAGAGGCAAGCGTTGATGTGCAGGGCTTTCCTCTGCTTCTCCCGCAGCGCCGCGAAGTCCTCTGGGACGGCCTCCACCAGAAGTCCCGTCCAGCCGTGCTTCACTTCCAGCACTCGAGTGTTTGAGCCATACTCGCCATTCCCAGCTGAAGCTTCCACAAAGAAACCTTTCTCCTTCCCCACGCAGTCAAAAGTTTTCATGGTCAGTAACATTCAATATATATAGCCAATGGAAGGAAATCAAATTACTGAATTACTTATGCAATAGCATACGCATTGTACGAAGTAATAAGTAACTGAACTACACGGATTAAGTTCCGAAAACTACATGATTATTAATCCAATTACAACTGATGAAAAAATTCAAAATATGTAAAACTATTGTGTATACTCGACTGTACATAATTATGTAGAATAATTTAATTTATAAGTAATTATTTCCACTTCCCAGTGATTCACAATTTGACAGAGAATCCGTTACGTTAATTTTTGGATTCAATTCTATTTTCCGCATTTGATGTTCTGAATTTTGGGATTTTCCCAGTTTCTCCCCCTTGTAGTTTTGTATTAATTTCTAATAATTAATTATTTTTATTAATTACTGATTGTCTTTTAGGCTTATTAATTGAATTTACGGCTATTTAGTTGTTGTTGACCTTTTTGCCCATTTAATTATTATTTACAAATAAATACTTCTGCTACTTACAGTAAAAACTGTCTGCTTCTGTCTACGATTATTTTAAATTGTAAAAGCCCATCCTGGCTCCCGGATCAGTAGATTTAAGCCGTTTACGGATTTAGGTCCTGACTTGCTCTCCAGCCTACACACTTACTTTGCTGCCTAGAAATCTTCTAACTTTGGTGTTAACCCCGTTGTAGCCACTGCCAGCAGTCCCCTTCCTCGACCAGTTGTAGGGCAGTTGAGAAGGCTCTTGAATTCTCGTCCGTAAAAACTCCAGGATTCTCACGTCCTCCTGAGAAATCCCGTCCAGGATCTCGTGAAAGAGGAAATTCTCCGCTTTGAAATCCTCCTGCCAGGAGTCCGAATACAGCTTGTAGGAACAGACGGCAATGGTGATGGCGACGCTGATGAGAAAGAGGTAAAATGCGAGGAGCTGGAGGAAGGCGGACGACACTGGCTTCACACACCGTTCACCACCGCCAGAGGATTTACAAGACCTGCAAAAACCGCACTTGACCACTTTGTATTCACACCGGGAAAGTTCTTGGAACATCCGAGGCTTTAAACATTACCCACGTACCTGTTCGACTTCATCCTTACTGCTGCCGTTAGTGAAGGCTCCTTTCCCCTGTCAATCTGAAAGCATCCTGCCAAATCTGCACGTCTCAGCAGCTCCCACCGATGAGCGTCATTGACTTGCAAATGTCTATAGTTCGCGAAGGATCTTGGTCATTGGTCTCATAACCACTAAAAGCTCATGGATGAACCATAAGGATGCAAATGTCAGTGGAGACACGGAACTTTGGACGCATCCCTTATGTGTTCGGACAGGAGTTGAAAGGACGCAGTGATTCCGTTAGAGATGCATAACAAATCTTCTACACTCGCACCAATCCCAATCCTTCCACCGTCCAATCACCTCGTCCTGTCATCTGACATGTCATTTCCCCATAACTATATACTCTTTCCCATTCCTCTCATTCTCCTCCCGCATATCCTATACAGTCGACTCTCAATATAACAGCACCCTAATCTGAGCAATTTTGCTGTTATAGTGAGATGCTGTTATAGAAAACTTAAAAGTAATAATATTGATTAATTAACAGCAATTTCAGTTATAGTATTGATAATTCAGTAGATGATTTCAATGTTTACGCAATTTTCTCAAAATGAAGAATTTTTGTTGAAAAATGAACAAAATTGTGATATTTTATAGTTGAAGTGCTGTAATAGAAAAAAAGTTAGTTTTAAAAAGGGTAGTTGATCTTATTTGAATGCTGTTATAGAAAGAAAATGCTGTTATAGTGAGAGAAATGTGATCGAGGGAAGGAAAAACCCTGCTGTTATAGGCAAAGTGCTGGTATAGTAAGTGCTTTTATAGAAGGAGCCGTTTACTTGATAAAGCTCTCGGGGGGATCCCAGGCTGCTGTTATAGTAAGAGTGCTTTTATAGAGAGGGCTGTTGTATTGAGAGTCGACTGTATGCTCATTAACAATTCCTCGTCCCTACTTAGTCATGCTAATACTTTTCAACTCATCTTTAAAAGTCACTCAATCCAATCATTTCTATTCTACTTTTTAGGTCGTTAGTGTGTGCATCCCAGTGCCCTAACACAAATATGAAATAAAGGACAGATATTAAATACGTTTTTGAAAAAGAAAGATTTCCAAAGGTTTTCGAAATTGCATTGAAAAATCTGAGAAGAATACATAGGATTAGGTACAGAAAAAAGTCATGATCGTTACATTTGCATGTCCAGACCAATGGCCTTTTCTCGGTCGTATTTGGAAATATTTTTAACAACGTTTGCACACCCTCCTCGTGTAAAATTTGAAAAAAAAGCATTGCCCTATATGTATACATGGGACACTCTGCAATCATATTTATCCTTTTGTTATAATGTTAAAGCACAAGAGTAACTTTATTGTGTGTCAGTTTTGATCTACCGGAACACTTGGGCTGTATTGTTGTATATATTATATTAATACTGTTGAGCCGGGAGGGCGTCGAGGTGACTAAAAGTTTTTTCCAGGGAAAATGCTCATGTCAGGCGCGAAAACAAGATAATTGCTACGCCTGCAATTTGTCAGACAAAGCAGAATCGTGGGATAAGTTTTTTGGGGTTGCAAAAAATTGCAAAAAATTCTTCACGAAATTGCGGACTTTTCTGATGAATTTTAAAAATGCAAAATTTCCAAAGCGGATACAGGGTATTATTTTGTGTTTGCTCCAGAGACAATTGAGTATATAAAGGGTATGATAGACCCCAATGCTGCCGAGTTAAAGGGTGTCGAAAGAAGAGCTTTGTGACGTCACCGGCAGGTGATTGTTAATCCCAGATTATAATCCCGGGATTATGGATTCGGATTGCGGATTACGTAATTTTCCTTCTAACGCTTTCAAATAGTCTCCGCCAACTTAGACACATACACATCGATGCCAAAGAGCCAAATACGACCAGGTCCCCGAATTCCAAATGCCAATTACGAAGTCCAAGAGCCAAAAATTCTAAAAATACGCGACAGAATTTGACAGATTCTTTCCAAGTTTCTGATGTCTTCCCCAGAAATAATAAAGGCAAGCTAAAAATACTCGGATCCAAACAATTGGACAAATTATGACGAAAGTTATACATGAAGAAAGTTTTTGAGGGAAACATTTTCAGACACCGGTGTAGAGAGAAAACCGTTAGAAGGGAGCCCGTTTTCGAGAGGTTCGATTGTAGTATCCATATTTTTGTCAGAAAAATATTTTAATTCGAATTTATAATTACAAATACATCCGAAATTCAAACTCGTATTCAAAAATTGACATTTGGATTCCGATGCTTTACTGATAATCTAAAATTCCTTCATTATGTTTCTAATTTCCGCCTTTGCGCAAGTTTGTTTTTTAAAAATCAAGGTATTGTAACCATAATTTTTTCAATTGGCAGTAATATAACTATTTTGTCCGTAAAAGCATCGATTTGGTGTCAAATCAGAGTTGCGGAGGCAACTTACAATTTTGTGTATTGATTTTGAGTTACTTTTTAGCTCCAAATTATGCCCGATTGCATTACAAATAAATTATTAAAGGTATTCGAAAAGTATTTGAATACGTATTCATATGTCTAATTATTTTAATAAAATTGTATTGGAATTAATATTCATATTTTAGATATCCAAAATTTAAATTCTTATTCATAATGAGGAAAAACGCGTAGGTACTTTAATTCGAATTTTAATCCATATTTTTTCGGAGGTCATTCCTTGGACACGACCAATGGAATGGAAAGAGCATCGTAAGTGCAACTGCCATCCCTTTCACATGGTCCATAGGACCCTTTTGGTGGCACCAATTTTCTAAATTCCATTTAAAAAATTCGGGGGTAAACCAGGCGTGATCTTCTAACGTTCTAACGGTCGATGGATGTCAGTAGCACAAAACTCAGACTCGAAAACAGCTTGTAGGTTGGGAGTACCTATACAAGCACACAATTTTTGCAGGAAAATGCATTTGCAGCAGTGCAGATTCACGCCTACTTTCTTCAGTGTTCATTCATGCGCAGCGCAGTTCACAGTTTACACATAAACATGATATGTTAATTCAAAATTTGCATGCACACGAAATTTCATGTGCAATATTATATACAGTCGAACCTCTCTATAACGGTTCCCGTTAAATCAGCATATTTTCTCCGTTATAACGAAAAACCAGTTATGGAGAACTGAAATGTCAATGTTGACAATTGGAGAAAGTTTTTGAGGTAAGCAATTTCAGCCACCGGTATAGAGAGTAAACCGTTATAAGGGAGCCCGTTATAGAGAGGTTCGACTGTACATGAAGCTAAATTCAACTTTTCAGTTTCATATTCATGAAATCCATTATTATAGTTGTGCATGTAAAATATGCTCTAAATTTGCCCATACAATGAAATGGAGCGCCGCCTAGAAAAACGTGCTGTGAACTCAGGTATTTATTATAAAGAACATTAAATATGCACTTACATGTACGAGGGAATGAAAAAGTAATGTTGTCACAGAGAAATATTGTTATAAACAGACTTGTTACAGAGAGACTCCACTCAATGTAATTTATTAGGTCAGCATATACGTTCGAATTAATAAAGTGAAATATAACATACATATGCACAGTATACCTATAAATCAGATAAACACTTGAACCATCACGTAATACTTTTACAGATATATACATATATATTGTTATACAGTGGACTCTCGCTATAACAACCCTGAAGGGAAGGGCAAAAATGGTTGTTATATAGAAAAGTTGTTATAGAGAACATTTAATACGTACACTACAGATACGAAGGGCGGAAAAATAAAGTTGTTATAGAGAAAAAGTTGTTATAAGGGGAGTTGTTATAGGGAGAGTCCACTGTACATGCATAGCTATGCATATACATACCTTTGCACATGTCCAACTGTCCAATAAATGCATACACTCAATTTGCTGGAATAGAGAATTGTATTAGTAATGTTATATGTATATATAGTGATATTTTAATTATAATTACTGCTGTATTTAATTATTGCCAATTATACTAGTTTTAGAGGACAAAACGGCAGAAGTGAAGTATTTGAAATGCCCTCAATCCGTCCCATTGTAATTTTGAGGATAGCTTGGTGGCATTGAGGTATCGTCATAAATTTTCTGGCACTCGTAGTCACACAAAGTGATGCAGCACCGGAAGCCCTCGCCGCAGGCAGCATCACTTTCGCAAAAGCGCTTCGGGGGTGCAAAGCACTGGGCGATATTACCCGGGCAACGGTCACCCCCTGCGGAGGTGCATAAAATTAGGCAAAAATTAAAAATAACCTCCCAAACTTTGCCATGTACAAAAGAATTGGTTGTAGCAATTGTCCCGTCCGGGTTTTCCATGTACTTCCTGGTTGCATGAATGCAGAGATGGGGGATTAAATGGTTTTCAGATTAGGATTGAGATTAAGGATTAAATGTGACAAAATTAATGATTAACCTCCACGGATTAATTCAAATTTTCTAGGGATTGATTAATATAGATTATATTAAATTAAAACTGGTCCGGATTGGATTAGTTGGGATTAATTAAACCGATTAAATTTCAGATTGGATTAATCAACTATAAACTGCATAATACATTAGTGATAAAGTTCCAAAATTGGTTCTCATCGTATCGATTTTCAAAGTATGATTAGCGTATTTTGTTGCTAACAAGGAATTGTGAACCAAAATAAGATTATCTGTCGCAAACAAATATATTTATACATGCAACTGTTGACGTATACTTATTAACAGAAAATAGATATAACGACAGATACAATTCATGTCTAATTCATGTCTGCAAGTAGTAATCAATTTATCGTGTAACTACAGTTAAATTTACGGTTGACAATGTTCTGTTGCCATTCTTGCACTAGAAATGTGTAGGCATATTAAAACTCAATGGGAATTTTGAACTTAAGTTGACAATTTTTCAAAAGTACAAGCAGTTTCTAACTGTTAGTTCAAATTAATTGGTCAGATGTGTCAAATATTAAAAAAAAAGACAGTTAACTGTATTAATTTTGAGGGGTAAATTAATCCAATCCCAAATTTAATCGGATTATTCTTTTCTGTAAGATAGATTGGATTGTTACGGGATTAAATTGCAAATATTTTAACCTGGATTGATTATTGGACGGATTAGTGGATTGGGATTAATAATCCCTAATCCATATTAAACAATTGGGTTTTTAATCCGGAATTCCCCCATCTCTGTATGAATGTACCATTTAATTACATATGACTAAAAATTAACGTTACACTCACCAGTTCCGGTTTGTGCCCATACCGAAGCTAGAATTCCGAGAATTACCAGCATCGCCACGCGAGATTTGGTGGATCTTTCTCCCATTGCGTTTAGCGCCTTCCAGACAAATATAAAAATATGGAAATATTTTTATCTGAATGGATATAAGGCCTTAAAGGGCAGTAGATAGGATGCGAGCAAGCGTTTGTTGCTAAGGATAATTGTTGCTAAGGACAGCAATTACCCTGAAATTACATTTAAAATTATCTAATAATTGGCATAGATTATATTTATACACGGAAGCCTACATACCTTTCTAAATCTTACACTCCGACCGGACCGTGGGAACTTGCAAGACAGAGGCTGATCAGTGGACTAATAGTGTAGGAAAATTTGCACTTGTGTCACACACTGGGAAAATCCAAAGGAAATTTACTTTTGCACGTCTTGCACTAATATTTTGACGTTTCCTGTGTGTGTGTGTGTGTGTCGAAAATGGACAGCACATTCTGGCACAAAGAATGCAGTGACAATTGCCTTATTACTGCACGTTCTTCTCCACAATTACTTAGCATGTACAGGGTCCCATGAAAGGATATGATCCAGCTATGTTACACAATCGCAAAGGCATGTTTCCTATACACAATTGTATTGCGGATCTAGAAAAAAATTATCCTGATCCGACCACAATTACGGAAGTTATGGCTGTTTTTGAAAAAATTCAATTTTTGGCCACCAGATTTTTTACTTCCGCGTACAAAAATAAAAATGTTCTGTTCCTCCACTCACACGAAGTAGAAAAAGCGTGAATCCTAAGCAGAATTTCATTGCGGATCTGGGAAAAAATCAGCATTTAAATCCAACAAGAAATCACTAAGTTATGACAACTTTCCTGCACCAAGTTCAAAAAATTAAAATGTTCGAAAAATCTAGTTTTATTATTTTATTTTTAAAAATGCATGACTCTGATACAAAATTGTATTGCGAATCCAGAAAATAAATTGTATTCAGATCGGACCCAAATTACGGAAGTCATGGCGGTGTTTTAAATTAAAAGTTTAAAAATTTATGGATTTAGAGAAAGCAGGGATTTTTAAACTTTTTTTTAAAAACCGCCATAACTTCCGTAATTTGGGTCCGATCTGAATTCAATTTATTTTGCTGGATTTGTAATACAATTTTGTATCAGAAAAATGTATTTTTAAAATAATAAAACTAGATTTTTCGAAAATTTTAATAATTTTTTGCAGGAAAATCGTCACAACTTAGTGATTGCTAGTTTGATTTAAATGTGGATTTTTGCCCAGATCCGCAATAAAATTCTTCTTATGATTCACGCTTTTTCTGCTTTGTGTGAGTGGATAAACAGAACATATTTACGTTTGAAAGCGGAAGCAAAAAATCTAGCTGGCCAAAAATTGAAATTTTTCAACTTTTTTTTCGAAAAAACAGCCATAACGTCAGTAATTGTGGTCGGATCGGGATAGTTTTTTTTCCTAGATCCACAATAAGATTCTGCATAGGAAACATGCTTTGTATATTTTTCAGCATTGTTGCATCATATTGTTTAGGGGGGGCCATATCGCTTCTTGGTACCCTGTAAATTGTTCTTCAATGAGCCGCACTCACGCAATATGCTGACGTCGCGTGGCTTGAATAAATTTGGTCACGACAGCTTCCCATCTTTTTTTTTTTGCTGAGGCATAACATTCTTACGGAAATTTTCCGTTCAAGAAATTGTATTTATAACCTTCCATTGCAACAATGGGACATTCCCCTCACTGTTTGAACAGCTCAAGGACTGTATATTTGTTATGCGCAATTAATTATTTTATATTTATATGGAGTAATCCAAAAAGTGCTTTATTTTTAAAAAGCATTGCTTTTAACCGAAAATAATGCTTTTTGCTTTATTTGTTGTGAGAAGCATACGCCTACAGCATATTTACTGCGCTAATTTTTTAAACTCAGAATAGTGCTAAATGTCGCCAGCACTTTCGTAGCACCGTCTCAGGTGGTAAAATGTACAAATTTGCTTTGTGCGAATATTTTTACTTGTTTCCATACAAGCATTTCCCGATTTTTCAAAATCTTTAAAAATGATTGTCTACAGCAAATATTATTGTACAAAATACACATCATTCACTCAGCCAGGCTTCACCTTGAGCATTTGATTTTTTAAGCCCTGGACAATGTTCTAGTTTTCTTGAAAATTTGTACTGCAAGTTTCCTGAAAATTTGTATACAATTTTCCTGCATTTGTATATCGTAATTTACGGGAAAATTTGTATCGCAAATAACAATTTTCTGAAAATATGCCTTTTTTTTAAATTCAGGCTTTCAGGCATAATATCATGATCATTTCCTCATATGTTATTTCCAATTACAGCATAGGTAGACCAAATATAGGGATAAAAGTTGACGATTTAAATAAAGTAAACCAATTTAGCGCGTGTTTAAGCCTCAATTAGTCAAAATTTGGCAAAAATTAAAAAGCAGTGCTTTTTTCCGAAAAAATGCTTTTAGTGCTTTTAATGTTTATAGTGCTTTATTTTTTTCCAGAATTCGAATAGTCATAGCGTCTAAATACCCTAGAGGGTGGTAATCCATGGTTTAAAATGACCTTTTTGATTTGGTGCTTTTAGTGCTTTTGGCTTACTCTATTTATAGGCATCTAATCAGCCAATGTACAAGCCCATGGCATGTCTTCACCACCGTCGACGTATGTATGTTTTCCAATGCTACAACGTTAAACAAGAATCACACATGAATGTAAGAGGTGAGTAAAAATTCCCTGCTAAAATCCTGTGCATAAAAGGTGGGCGTAAAAACTGTAATTATTTCGGTTTTGTCTCCCTTGAATTAAAATGACACCTGCCATTAATCACGCCGTCAGCCCGGAAATTATGGCAACGGCCTTTAGACACTCTCAAATGATGTCATCTAGATGACATCATATATATATAAGAATTAAATATCACCGTAAATACTTTTCCATATGAAAAAGAATCACTATAAGACGAAAAGCTAACCTTTGCGTATAGCTTGCACTTTTCTCCGAGATTCCCATCTGGGGAGTGAAACCGTGAAAAAAATGTCACGCCTTGCTCCTTTTTCCATATTCCAAATCTTTTTACGTGTGAGAGAGCGAAATAGTATAGCACTTCCTCTTTCTGATTGACAAGGAGGAGGATTTTTCAATGCTGCTGAATTCCACATAATAAATGCTTTTCTTAAATAATTACCTAAGGCCATAGTAATTAATACGTCGCATCTCCAAATTATAAATTCATTGTTGACCTGTCAACCGATGTTGTTGTTCATAGGGCTTACGGACCATGGCTGGGATTTTTAGACAACCATTCTGAGAATGATAAAAAAAAATCATTAGCAACAATGCAGGGATTCCTATTGTTCCGCTCGCTGTCAGACCATTTCTTGTTGGCGTCCGAATTGGAGCCACAAAATGTTGTGGTACTATATAATAAATTTACTCCGTATTGTAATATGTATATAGCTTTGCAGCACGATACTAATTTTTCTATACAAAACTCTTGACTTATGTGAAAAATAAATTTGTCGTTAATTTCCGTTCAAAATTTTTCAATTAAGTGAGAAATAAATTTGTTGTTGATTTTCGTTCAAAACTCTTCAATTAAGTGAAAAATAAATTTGTTGTTGATTTTCGTTCAAAACTGTTCAATTAAGTGAAAAATAAATTTGTTGTTGATTTTCGTTCAAAATTTTTCAATTATAGCAAAACGAATTCTGTGTATAGGAGCAAATTTTTCAAATTTAAATTAAATTTCTTGGATTTATTACTTCTTGAGAAGCTCCTGTGTGAAATTTTTCCATCAACCAACTTAGAAAAGTGAGTGAAAACTTCAGCAAAAGTTTTTTTTTTGATACAGTCAATTCTCTCTATAACCGACCTCCTTATAACGGTTTTCGCACTATAGCGGTGTTCACAAACCCGCCCGAGACCATTTCAATGCTAACATTTTCCTCTATAACGGTTATTTTATAACAGTTTTTTCGTTCTACCGGGGAAGTTCTGAATCACCGACCAATAAATTTCGTTTGCTATAACGGTTTTAGGCCACGCCCACACACGCTATACCGGTTTTTCGGTAATTTCGAATCCCCGTGATTAAAACCGGTTTTTAACGATTTCCCTTATACCGGTTATTCGTAATAACGGTTTTTCTGGCTGCTTTTTGCTAAACCGTTATAGAGAGAATTGACTGTATACATATAGAAATGTTTTGCCTATAGTGCTTTGACCTACGAATGAAGTGTAAAACGGCCATCCTGTGAGTGTTTTCCTGCGAAGGATGGAAGGACTTCTGGAATCAAATTTCACCTGGAATCCCGCCCTCTTTCCAGAGATTTCCCAAGTTTTTGGCATTCTGTCCCTAAACGACCTTCTGCAGTTCCTGGACGCCCTCATTCTTGCTCTGTGGATTTTCATTGCAATCTACGCCCCATTCTACCGCCGGAGGCTCATCCAGACGGTAATTCAGCGGAAGTCAACGGAATGGACCCATTTACAGCTCCCCAAAAAGGAAATCCGCTATCGGGGCAGACTGTACAACGTGTCCAAATTTGTCGGGACTCATCCGGGTGGGAATGTCATTGAGTTTTATGTGAACAATGGGGAAGATGCGACGGAGGCGATTGAGCAATTTCATTTCCGGGCCCGTGACAAGGTCCGCCGGCTCATGCAGAACCTTCCAAGTCGGAGAGAAGCCCCGGGAGAATCCTTTCCGGGAGCGTCTTATCCGGGAGGTTCCATGCCGCTGGAGAATGCGGTGAAGCACAAGGGATTATCCCGGGATTTCGAGAAGCTTTTCCTGGAGGTGGTTGAAGGGGGTTATTTCCAGCCGGATTTGCCGTATGCCGTCTGGCGGATCCTGGAAATTGTGTTCCTACTCCTTCTGGGAGTGACCTTGGCATCGCCGTGTTTATTGGTCAATCGGTTTACAGGTCGAGTTCCTTTTATGGGTTCAAGTTCAATTTTCGAGTATCAATTTCCGTACCAAGTTCAATTTCAAAGTTTGGAAAATTTTGGCCAAACACTCATATTTGACAAGTCGGGATTTTAGAAGGTACTTTTGAAATTGATTAAAAGTAGCTACATTCCATTTCTCCAGCGAAAAAACGATGTCGGTTTTTTTATTTTCTCAATTTTCGCCTTCGTTCGCCAGAAACTCACGCATATATTGCGTATTCACGACCAAAAATACAGTTTCTAGCAAACGGAGGCGAAAATCGAGAAAACAAAAAAATATATCTAGGCAATTTAGTTTAATCTATGCTCTCGCCGACTTTCATGAAAATGTAATTGTTAGTGGCTGAACGCCATCCTAAACGGCAAAAAAAACATGGTTTTTAGGAATTTTCCGGCGAACCTAGATCAAACCTCAGAAAATTAAAAAATTGGACCTGGATCATTCCTTTTTAAGTGCCCTCGCCGAAGTTAATCAAAATCCAATGATTAGCAGCTGTGCCCCAGCCAAAACTAGGCCAAAACGGCGAAAAAGTTCAAAATGCTGCATTGTCCTTTGAGATGGTCATAGAGTGACCAGATAAAAATATTATGATTTCCTACGCTAGTAGCTTTCAGCTGATGAAGTTTGGCCGGAAAATTCCGACATTGTTTTTTCGCTGGAGAAATAGAATTAAGCTACTTAAAGCTGCTGATTTTGTTCAGGCAACAATGACCCTCGTCATTTTATCTCGAAAAAACTTGATTACTAGTCACAATTTAAATTGCAATTACGCTCGTGAGTGTAAATTGTGAGTACAATTTCGTAATAGCTTCTGGAGTACTCCTGCAATATCGAGTACTTAGTTTGGCACTTGATTAGATAAACTTAAAATTGGTACTTATTTCTACTTGGATTTTTAATCCAGTTCGAGTTCCGCCCAAATGCCGACAAGAAAAAAATCAATTTCAAGTACGATTTCAATTTCGAACTGAAAATAACGCACTCAATAAGGAATTCTATTTTTACAGGCTACGGATGGGCTGTGAATCTGTTGGGGGCGGGGATCTTGGGGATCTGCCAGATTCGGTCTTCCTATCTCATGCACGAGGGTGGGCATAACTCCTTGACTGGGCGAAATTCCGTCGACCACTGGGTCCAGTCCGCCTTGTCGGGTCATTTAGCAATCAGATTTTTTAAAAATAATACTGCAGTACAGTGGAGTCTCTCTATAAGAAGCCTTACTATAACAAAACATTTTCCTTGTAACAAGATTTTCCATTTCCCCGTAATATTTGTACAGTGGAATCTCTATATAACATTACTGAGGGGAAGGGCGAAAAATATTGTTATACGGAAAAGTTGCTATATAGAGCATTAAATAATCACCTTGTATGTATGTACGAAAGGCGGAAAAAATAATGTTGTTATATACATATATTATAAAGAGACTTGCTATAGAGAGACTATGTACATTATACACTTGCTCTTTATAACATTATTTCTATACATACAGACAATTCTCCCTGTAACGGTTTAGCAAAAAGCAACCAGAAAAACCGCTATATCGAATAACCGGGATAAGGAAAACCGTTAGCAAACGCTTTTAATAGCGGAGGATTCCAAATTACCAAAAAACCGGTATAGCGTGTGAGGGCGTTCCGTAAAACCGTTGTAGCAACAGACTTGTATTGGTCGGGGATTCAGAGCTTCCCCGGTTAAACGAAAAAACCGTAATAGAGGCGACGGACCTCCTTATAACGGTTTTCGCTTTATAACGGCGTATACAATCTCACCCGAGACCGTTTCAATGCTCAAATCTTCCTCTACAACGGTTATTTTATAAGGGTTTTTCCGTTATACCGGGGAAGCTCTGAATCCCCGACCAGTAAATGTATTTTGTTATAACGGTTTCAGGCCACGCCCTCACACACTATGCAGGGTTTTTCAAATTTATCAATCTCCCGCCATGAATTCCTTTATGCTATAACGATTTTAGGCCACGCCCTCACACGCTATACCGGTTTTCTGGTAATTCTGAATCCCCCGCCATTAAAACCGTTTTTTAACGGTTTTCCTTATACCGGTTATGCGTTATAACGGCTTTTCTGGCTGCTTATAGCTAAACCGTGATAGAGAGAATTGACTGTACGCCGTCGGATAAATATTCTATGTCAATCTATATCAATACAGTCGACTCTCTTTATAACAGTCCCCTTTATAACAGTTCTCTCGCTGTAGCAGCAGCAAAAAATGCTCCCCCCAAAAACTTTCTCCAATTGCTAACATAGAAATGTCGGTTCCCTACAACAGTTTTTCGCTATAATAAGCGAAATTTAATGCTTTATAGGGTGCTGTTATAGCCAGAGTCGACTGTATTCATTATATAAATAAATACAAGCTAAATGATACCATTTTTTTTACTTGACCCCACAGGATTGACCACAGGATTTTCGGCCTCTTGCTACCGGCACTACCACCAGAAGCACCACTCGATGCCCCAGCGGATCCACCATGACTACGACCTTCACGCGACCCCAGAAATGGCGGCGCATGTGGAGCTCGTGCCCGGGCGGAAAAATGGGATTAGCTTAGTCATGAGACATCAGGTTAATTATCAGGATTGTATTATTCCCTCGTCGTATGGCGCCCAAGCAAAAAAAAAATCATAAACAAAAATTTCAAATCGATATTGATTTTAATTCCAAAAAATGGTGTCTATTTGGAAATGGCCAGGCGCATCTTTTAGTCCCCTTCATCACGACGACGTTCGCCCTGGGCTGGAAGCTCTGCTTTCATCCCATTTTCGTGTGGAGACGAGGCCTGTACACGGAGTTGTTATTCATGATGAGTCACTATCTCTTGGTCTACCACGTCGGCCTGAGCCTTTACATGCTCTCTGTGATCATCTCGATGAGCGTGATCCTGACGAACGTCTCCCTGACGCACTTGGACACACCCCTGGCCCATGAGGGCACCCATTGGGTGGAATACGCCAGCGTCCACACCAGCAACGTCCATCCCAGCTGGTGGTGTGATTGGTGGATGGGCCATTTGAATTACCAGATCGAGCACCATTTATTCCCGACCTTGCCCGCCCAGCACCTCCGGAGCGTCAGCGGGAGGGTGAAGGAGTTCCTGGGGGCGCATGACCTCCCGTATGCCACCAGGGGGTACGTTCGTGGCATTTGGAACAACTACTGCAATTTTAGGACCGTGAGCCACATACTGGCCAAAATGAAGGAGATGTAGCTTGGGAGATGAGAAATTTTAATTGTAATTACTAATTAAAATCATGTTATGTGAATTGATATATGTAATAGAATAATTTGAAGTCCAGCTTGCATGAAGCTTGTCTGTATACGAAACATTAAAATACATAATAAAATTGTTTGAAACTTCCCGCGCACAAAATTTGCATACATTTTTTCTAAGTCTAAATGTTTGGTGCATTTAAAATACCACTGCAGACCACATTGTGACACTGTACGTCGAAACAGTAACAACTTGTTGTAACA